>ML685798.1:7439650-7476191 GCA_007922175.1 Pelusios castaneus
TGGAGCCCATATGTCAATTTCACTGCTCAGCTGGAGCAGTGAAATTGGGACATGGGAGCTGTCAACTATGTCAGAGTGGCCTTGATTGGCACTCTGGGACATTTCCGGAGGCCAATCATTACGCGTTAAGCATACACACGAGCTCAAACGCGCAACAGATGATCTGCAACAGCTGTTACCACTCTCGTCCGAGTGGTTGTTGGATTGCGCGACAACAAGGCAGTTAACGCGCAACAGCTGTGTTGCACGTGTGTACCCTGTTGTTGCTATCGCGCAGTAACGAGCTTTACTGCGAGATAAACTGATCGTGTGTACAAGGCCTCAGTCTGTTGTTCCCCTCAGTTACTCTGTGGCCTCCCATGCATTGGGTGGAGCAACACTCTTATTCTTCATAGCTTAGCCTCCAGCTAAGTCCAGTTAAAGCTCTCCAACTATCTTGGTTGTCATAAGCCCTATGTGGCAAATTATCCCAGGCAGTCTGCTTTCCACTACCTGGTCTGTACTAAGCTCCCAGTGGCCAGTGGAGAACTTGAGTCCCCCAGTCACACTAGGTTCCAGTCCAGGGCCTCTCAACCCAGTAGCTCTGGGCTTTTACACTTCCAGCCTTGACTGCTTCCTTCCAATTCAACCGTTGCATCTTCCTGTTCTTCCTTCTTATTAGATCCTGCCCAGCTTCTTCCCACAGCTGGACTTCATCTGAAGTTAAGCCCTAACTGCTCTAGGTTTCCAGTTTATGGTTAATTGGCCAACTTTACCTCTTCAGGCCTTGTGTAGGGTGGATGTCCCATCACACCCTACTTTTACTTAAACCACTAATGAGATGATAAATCAAATTTAGTTAACTCTAGCAAAATGACATTCTGCAACTCTTGGAAAAAATCTTGCTCCTGAAATGAATTAGCTGTGCCAGCCACTCTGTTCAGTCATTTCTCTTCATGGTTGCATGCTCCCCATGCCCAGCAAAATCTTTTTTATAGGAGAGATGTGTTTTGGGGGAGGGGATTGAAAGCTTCTTGGCAAGGCTTGTTGGTTTCACCTGACAACTGGAGAATATATTTTTCTTTTTTTGCCCCCTACCCTCTTTCAGTATTTGAGCCTGGTTTTCCCCTTCTTGCTCTTTTATAGTTGATTAGATGAACCGAAATGACAGCCAGAAAAAACATCTTAGCTCACTCCTCCTTCCAGTCTCTTTGCAAGATAACAGCTGTATTTGCTATGCCTCCTCTTTGAATGGCTGCTGAATATTCTTGGGAAAGCCGCCAAGTTGCCACATATTGGTATGATGATCAGGCTGTTCGCAACTTCCATGATATGTATAGGGAAAAGGATGCACAGAATGTGCCATTCAGAAATATTTTCTCATAGGTTTCTCCAGCTATGGCACAAAATTTTTGTTGACAAGTAGCTACAGAGTCAACTCTTTTCACAGATTAAGGCCTAATTTTATTTTGCTTTCTCTATTTAGTGCTGCCATTAGAACATTAAAAGGTTTTTTTATACCAATGTTATTTATACTTTAGTAAGTTTAGTTGATATCCAAGCAAAGTCTAGAGGTATGACTATTTTAAAAATTCACCTTAGAAATTAAATGAGATTAGAAGCAATTTTTTTGGTCATGAAACATTTTTGAGCTCTTAGGCTAAACCAGGAAACTTAGTGTCACAGATTCACTGGTTTCAATTGTTTTTCCTTCTGCATCTTTTCACCTGAGTATTGCCAGTATTAACAGTCTTAAGTTGCTGTCTTTCCAGCACTGTTGCAACTGTGCTTGCTAGCATTTTTTAATATTTCCACAAATACTAAACACAATTGACTTTACAAGAAAGTAAAGCTTAAAGAATTTAACTGGATCAAGGCAGACTCAAGCTCATAATGTAGTTTAAAGTGTACTTGTAATCTGAAAAGTGATTATAAAAATGGCATTGTGGGATTCTACTCAGTGAAATTTGTTAGGTGGTGATACAATTTAAGATTTTTTTTCTCCTCACCATCACTCCTGGAAACACCCTGTAAATGTGAATTTACAAAATTAGGGTTGGTAAAAAGGAGCCCAGTTCTGCTTTCATGACTGCTGCTGAAATTGAACTGCACTTGTGTAACTGAGAGCAGCAGTTTTTGTTGATTGAATGCATGTGTTCATTTGGATCTTTGAATGTTTCATTGGACACTGGGTATGGGCAGCATTTTTATGCATAAAGGCATCCAAAAATTTCCAGCTTGCATAAAATATGAAAAGTGTAAAAGTAAAGCCAACATATAAATAGATCAGGTAACTGGAAACTTTGGTATGTGATGTTAACATCACAATACATGCGCCAGGTCAGCTTTTTTCATTACTGCATTTGTATCTTGTGCAATCTCATTGATTTCAGAGTTGCACATCAGTGGAACATGTCTCACAATGCAGGAAAATTGTATGATATCATTTAGAAACAAAAATCTATTTTCTTAGTTCGTATTTATATTATCTTCTCTCTTTTTCCCTATTAAAAATATAAATTGTCACAAGACAAATAGAACAGTGCAAGCACTACTCATTAAAAAGCTTTCAAGTTCTTTGTTTTTATGTTGCTTAAAAATATTTTTAAAGCTGCTTAAAACAAACACTGTGTTCCACTGGTTGATTATTTTATTATGTTTTAATGTTAAGAGGAGTACAGGAGAGTGTACACACGTAGATAAAGATATTAGCTGAGAATAAAACTAGGCTTTTGTTTTAAGAGGTTCTGTTACATACTGATGAATTATCAAGCTGTGGAACTAGCCTACGCAGAAGATGGCCTTGGATCTGCTAAGTTATCAGTGTGACACTTGGGGAAAAAAACTTATAAAATATAACATACAAAAGTATGTTATAATCTCAATTTTGATGATACAATCTTCACAATCCCACAGTCCACAATCTCTTGAGGAAGTAGTAATAGTGTTGAGAAGAGTTAGTAGGCATTTTATCCAGCACAGTCAGATTTATTTAGCACTAATTTTAAAAGTGAATCCAAGTAAAAGACTTGTATCAAAAAATGATTCTACAATTATAGTAGCTTTACTAGACGAGAAGTGCTAGCATTATAGAAATGAGCATTGTAGAAATACAATTGTTATGAAATTGCTTCTACAACAAAAGCATTAGAAAAAAGCCTTCTGGTATTGGAGAAAATTACTGTAAATTATTTTTTTTTTTGCAATAAATTTTCTGTGGGAAGATTTACATATAGACTCCAATATAAGAAAATGGAGGGATTTTACTTACCCCACTTTTTGAAAAATGTAAGCAAGGTAATGAACCAAAACACACAACTCAAAGCTGCACTTTGTGCAGTGTGAAAAGTATATCCGAACACAAAAACGACTATATTGAAGCAAGAAGACTGAGAAGGTAGCCGTGGTTTATAGATCATTGTCTGAAGGTGCTTAGTTAGTGGGGCAAACTGAAGGATGAGAACGAAAGATCACGCGGTTAGAATAAATAGAATGGAAATCCTCTTTGATATTGTGGGAGTTTTCAATCGCCACAGAAAAAGACCAGCAGAATAAAGTACCACTTCTTTGCTCTATGTTTTGTAATCCAGCCGAAAGTATTTCTTCACCCTGGGTCCAAATATCCCTTTCTGTGGTACTACTTTTGCAGTCCCCTCCATGTTTTCTGCCTAATAGTGTGGACTATTTCCACTCAGCAGAATGAGCTGTGGAAATTAAAATCTTCCTTGAAGCCCTGCTGATCCCAGTAGGTTTGCAAGAGTTAAGGACCTTCTTTGTGAATGTACAGTGCTTAACACAAGGGAACCTGGATTGGGACCTCTAGGTGCTACTGCTATCTGCATATGTTTACATGTGAATATAATTTGCTCTTAAGCTATAAAAGAGAATTAAAAACTTCCAGAATGAGAAGAGAAAATGGAAGAAAAAAGTAGTTTGTTTAAAAAGTTGCTAGAAAAAATTGTCCTATATGTGTAATATGAATGGCACTGATGAAATAAATGTATATTCCATTGAATAAAAATAATAAATGTTTTCAGAAATAATTGCAGAGCTTGTACATATAGATTTACCATTTTAAAATGAGACTATAAGAACAGCTGTACTGGGTGAGACCAATGGTCCATTTAGCCCAGTATCCTGACTTCTGACAGTGGCTAGTTCCTGGTGCTTCAGAGGGAATGAACAGAGCAGACAATTTTCAAATGATCTATCATGTCATGCACTCCCAGCTCTGGCAGTCAGAGGCTAAGGACATCCAAAATGGGGAGTTTGCACCCCTGACAATCTTGGCTAACAATCATTAATGTTTGACCCCCTCGAAGAATCTGACAGTCTTGGCTAACAATCATTGTTTGACCCCCTCAAAGAATTCTAATAGATTAGTGAGGCGTGATTTCCCTTTACAAAAGTCACTGCACGTGGACCCACACGCTAGCCTCATCCCCCCACACCCAGACTTTCTGCGAAGTCCCAACCACTGTCACCAGGACCCTTCTTACTTTATCCCCACAGAGTTTTATTCTCCCTGTACCTAGAACCCAAATCTCCCCTGCATCTAGGCCCTCCCACAAGCTACCTGCACCCCAGGTGGCCTCACATAGAGCCCTCCCACCTCACATCTGGATCATCCCCCTATTAATTCTTTCCACATTTTGATTCTGCTGTGCCGAGTCTGCTTGCCCCGCATTGGGGGCAGGGCTGGTCATGTGAGACTGTCACTTGTGTTTGCTATTGTGGTGTGCCTAGTACTGAGGGGCAGAGCCCCAGTATGTTCCTGAGGCAGGCCTGGCACTGTGTCCAGGTTGGATGCAGCCTCACCACTGAGTATGTGTTCTGGGGGGGATCTGCAGAGTGATCCCCCCCATTTCTGTGCACCCAGTAGCCTCTACTGCCCAGTGCTATGCTGGAGACTCCACTCCCACTGCCCGTCTACTCTATTGTCTGCAACAATTTCTATTCTAGCCCAGTGACTGTACACTGACATGTTAAATGTTATTTAGCTATGCCATTCTCTAAGGCCCCAATCTGGCAAAGCAGTAGTTTCAATCGGGATTCTCAGGTACTGAACTGTACGCACATATTGAAATGCTATGTCTGATCATACCCTAAAAGGAGTGAAGTTAGGCTATGTCTACACAGCAAAGAAAAATCTGTGGCTGGCCTGTGCCAGCCAACTTGGACTTGGGGAGTTTGGGCTGCGAGGCTGTTTCACTGCTTTGTAGACTTCTGGATTGGGAGCCTGTGCACTAGGACCCTGCAGGCTGAAAGAGTCCCAGAGCAATGACTCTAGTCCCAATCTGGAAGTCTGCACAACGAAACAGCCCTGCAGCCTGAGCCTGAGTCAGCTGTCATGGGCCAGTCATGGGTTTTTCTTTGCTGTGTAGATGTACCCTTAAAGTCTTCCGGGCTAGACATATACGAAAATAGTATTGCTTTCTGTTCTGTGGTGCCATATAGATGTGCTAAAATGCCTAGTAAGGAAGCTCTTTGTAAAAACACATTTCCTCAATCTTTCGTTGTTGTTGTTGTTTGTATTGTTACAGACATACTGCTGACGGGTATTTTGAAAAAAATTACCAAATAATTTGAACTGGCATGATTATATTGTGTTGTTTTGACAAATAAAATATGCAGAAGTTTAGAATATTGTGCACAGAATTTTTTATTTTTTTGGCGCAGGATTGTCTCAGGAGCATAGTAGAGCAGTACAATTGCCAATTCAGTTTGCTTTAGTTGTACAAAGTAAGAGATGTGCCTAACTGGGGATCAATTTTCCAGAGATGTTAAAAGATCTATATAGTTTACAGGTAACCAAACTAGTTATTAAAAGGTTAATGAAAATAAATTACACCTTACAATTATCTGACCTTACAAAGACTCAAGACAGACCAGAACTATGGACCACCAGGTTTTCCCTGGGCGCTTAGTTTTGGGAAAAGTCCTTAAAATTTTATTAAAGAATATGGTGAAAATGTATGGAGATCATTATCTATTTAAGAATCACCAGTTTTTTAAAAAATGTCAGGAATCCAGTTCCTAGCAGCCAGGTCTTGTCCCTTTATGTCTATATCATAATTAGCACTTGTGTTTTCAGCATTAGCAGTGAGTCTGGGACTAAATGGACATAGAGATTAAGGCCTTGTCTACACTGAAAAAACTGCATCAGTCCTCACAGATTGATGCAGCAGGATCCATTGAGTGGCCAGTGTAGCCCCACTCAATCGATCCTGGAAGCACTCGTCAGTTGACTCTGTAACTCCAGCTTCCAAGTGGAGTAAGGCTGAGTCGACCGGAGAATACTTCAAGTTGATGGCGCTTAGTGAAGACAGCGTGGTAAATCGGAGTAACTAAGTCGATGGGAGATATGCATTCTGCGGCACATGAACAGATAAACTGAGATGACCTCCAGACTCTCCAGCTTCGAAGGAGAAGAATAGAAAAGAACCATACTGCATTGGAATCTGGCATCAGGATTGACTTGATACCCTGTGATCCAGGGAATCCAAAGCTGCTTGCAGTAGTTGTTCTACGCCAGGGGTGCACAACCTTTTTTGGCCAAGGGCCAAATTGCATTTTCTAAGGCTACTCGAGGGCCACAAACGCAATGTGGGGGTAGGGGAGGTGTCACATCACGTGATCCCCCTGCTCGGTCCGCTCCCAGAGGGCCGCACAGAACATGCTTGTGGGCCGCAGGTTGTGCACCTCTGTTCTACGGCAATGAATGAGCACCTGCATTTTCTGCAAGTTACTACAGTGCCAGATACTGCTAGGCATATTGAAGCTGGTTTTGTTTCTCTTGCTGGCATTTCGAAACCCAACCATATCAAATCTTCACAGGAGACTGTGAGAAAGAGCTTGCAAATGGAGGATCTGGCTCCTGTTGCCCCTTCTGCTTCCCAACCTTTCTCTTGATCAATACTGTTGTTGGTGCACTTTTTCTTTCTTGAGGTCCCGGAAAGGATGAAGAAAATGATAGAATTCAGAAGCTCATGCTGTGGGGAGATCTGGGAGGCATATGACCCTGAGACCTGACTTAGGAAATACTTTGGAGTAAGACTATGAAGAGTGAACTTGCAGGATTGGAGTCAGAAACAGGTGTAAGTGTGGCTGAGGTAGAATCATAGAATAATAGGGATGGAAGGGACCTCACGAGGACATCTAGTCCAACCCCCTGCTAAAAAGCAGGACCACTCCCACTAAATCACCCCAGCCAGGGTTTTGTCTAACCGAGCCTTAAAAATCTCCAAAGATGGAGATTCTACCACCTCCCTAGGTAGCCCATTCCAATGCTTCACCACCCTCCTAGTGAGAAAGCTTTTCCTAATATCCAACCTTGACCTCCCCAGCTATAATTTGAAACCATTGCTCCTTGTTCTGTTCTCTGTTACCATCAAGAACAGCCTACCTCCCTCTTCTTTGGAGCACCCCTTCAAGTAGTTGAAGGTTGCTATCAAATCTCCCCTCAGTCTTCTCTTCTGTAGACTAAATAAGCCTAGTTCCTTCAATCTCTCATAAGTCATGTGCCCCAGTCCCCTAATCATTTTTGTTGCCCTCCTCTGGACTCTTTCTAATTTGTCCACATCCTTTCTGTAGTGGGGAGCCCAAAACTGGACACAGTATTCCAGGTGCGGCCTGACCAGTGTCGAATAGAGGGGAATTATCACATCCCTCGATCTGCTGGCAATACTGCAGCCTAATATACCATTGGTACAGGTTTTGGGCACTAGACGCAGAAACTGTAAGGAGGGCCTAGAAGAATGAATTGGGGTAGGACCTTTTGAAGGCAGGTATAACCTGAAGATGAGCTTTAGAAGGGGTACTGACAGATGGAGAAGGAGCTAGAGAGGTAAAATTAAATGTGATGTCTTGAATGATCAAAGACTTAATGGTACTTTAATTGGTCTTTGTTTTTCAAGATCCACATTTATTTTATTCTAGAGGTGCAAATATAAACCATAGTGCATTGCAATAGAATTTTGTATTCTGTGTTCTTTCCCTGTAACAGGACGTGATAATGCATGTGAGAAAACATCATATATGTTCCTACGGAAAGAACTTCCTGTGCGACTAGCTAACACCATGAGAGAAGTCAATTTGCTGCCTGATAACTTGCTCAATAGGCCTTCGGTTGGGCTAGTTCAGAGTTGGTAAGTATGCAGACTGGATTAAGACATTGGTATATGTAAGCATAAGTAGTATATGTCCGCTACTGTAAAACGTATAAGTAGTATGTGTCTACTACTGTAAATATATTTAGAAGTTGTCCATGTGAAAATGAATCTTATTATCCAGTTCTCTAATTTGAAGAATTTATTTTTATAACATTTATTATCCCGTTGAAATATGATATCTGTACAAATCAGGCCTCATTTTCTGCTCCGTGATATAAACAAATACTCTAAAATAATTTTCAGAGATTGAATGGGTGCTTATAAATTGCTTCTTTGAGTAGGAGCCTGTAAATTAAGTGCATGAGTGATTTCAGTGGAAGAGTTTAGAGTGCTAAATCAGTAACTACTACAGGACCTGCTTCATTTTAAATAGAAGACTCGTAACAGCCAGCTAATCTAATTGTAGCCATCGTGGATTTTCTCATCAGAAAGAATAAGTCCCTGAACACTTAAGTGTTTCTTCTTTCTCCAGCTATTGCCCCATCAAAAAAACTGAAAACAGATTTAAGCTTTTCTGCTCTCATGGCTTGTGTTTTTAAAGGTTTAAAAGAGGGTTTGACAAACCCCAGGCGCCAGGTCGCCATGGCGTGTAGGGTTTGTAGCGTGGCGCCTAGTTCTTCCACGGACCTGCACCAGCAGAGTGGCTCCTGGCGCCTAAAAATAGTCACTAGCGCCAGTAGTAGTGCTCAGGGGATTTGGAGGCATTTTGATGGTGGGGGGGCTCTGCGCCACTGCCGCAAGTGACAGTTGTATCCTGCCCCATCTCAACCTCAGTGCCTTTTCAGGTACTCATCTCCCAATACTGTCTTGAGGTAGGAAGGGCAGTCAGTGAATTATTTGGGAGCAATAGAGGAGGTATCTCCTCAGCGGCAGGTCAGGGTTTTCTCTCCCAGTATTTTCTAATACTCAGAGCAAGAGGGAATCTTAGATCCATTTTAGACCTTTGGATCTCAATAGATAACATATAAAAATTATAGTTTCCATATGGTTTTTTCTGCATCAATTTTTTCTTCTCTCTAGATATAGAATTGCAAGAGCCTATGCAGTTAATACCACAGCAAGGGAAGACACAAATGTGGGGAAAGCGATCGTACAGAACCTCTTCTGAGGAGATTGCTAGGTCCACCTCCATTGAAAACTACTTGGGAGTCACCTGCAGAGTAATGGACATATGAAATCACTCTAAGAAAAAAGTCAGCTTCTCATGTGGTTTGTTCGTTTGAGATGTGTTGTATATGTCCATTACACAATCCTTCCTCCTTCCCCAACACAAGACATGCAGACACCTACAGTGGAATGGATGTATGCCACATATCTCAAAGAATAACATTTATGAGAAAGTGAGTAACTGTTTATCAGCATTGTTCAAAGACATATCTGATCATATTTCAGAACTTTTTCAGCAGAGCTTTACTAACCTACATTCAGATAAATGGTGTACTTTATAAAATACCAGCTCCCTTCCCCAGAAGAGTCTCTTTTCACTTCAGCAAAGATTTGTCAGATGTTGCAATTATAAAATACTATTTTTTTACAAAATATACTACATTGTATTTATTAGTTTGCTGCCAAGTTTTATCAAACAAGTAAAACTAAACTGCATTTGAAAAAATAAACAAGCAAAGTACATCTTGTGATGCATTATTCGTGTTTTTTTTGTTTAATCTATTTACTTGCTAATTTGCAGCAAGTCTCCCAATCAGTAGTGTAGTAGTTAATGGTAATTTAAATGATTTATATGTATTATTATTGTGCCCCAGCTTGCCACTGTCGTGGGTGTAGTGCAAACAAGAGACACTAATTCTGTACCAAAAAGTTTATAATCCAAGTAAAGATAACACACAAATCAGTGTGAAAATGTTCAAAAGGAAGGAAAAAGGAGGATGGTGGTAATAAGATCATATGGTTACATAGACTAGTTATGTGTACATTTTGATTATTCTAAATTATTTTAATTTTTAAAAATATATGAGTAATTTCAAGCAGTTGTCATTGGTAACTTATCTTTGAATTGGTTTACTTTTTAAAGAATAAACCTGTCTTTCTGCCTTTTTTTTTTTTTTTTTGAATGTCCCACTTTGTAGCAAGCTTTGCAGTTTGCGGGGAACTCTTTTTTGTGTACTGCATGTTTTTGTTTTGGACAAACTTATAGTCCCAGGGTAAAATTTTCAAAAGTGATATAGGCTCTAATGAGAGAGACAAGGTGGTGAGAAAGTACCCACCTTGTGGGGCTCTACAGTCATCAGTGGTAGCTAGTCCTGGCAACTACTCCTTCAGGACCTCGTTTGGGCGACGAGACCGCTGCCTGAGTTGTGTTGTTTCTAGCCTGTGTGGTCTAGGTCTCTGGCATATCCCAAGCAAAAACCTACAGAGTCCATCCTCCTCAGCAGTCCATCCCACTTGAACTGGGCTACTCTCTTTTGTACTGGAGCTGCAGGTGGAGCATGCCCAGCAAAGCTGAGGGGGTGTGGCCTCAGTCTGCAGGATGGGATTAAACCCGATCAGACCAGTGCAGGGTTTGTCTTGGAATGTTTTACCCCGAGTTCTTAGTGTTACATTTCTTTGTATTTCAGGTATATGCAAAGTTTCCTTGAGCTTTTAGAATATGAAAATAAAAGTCCTGAGGATCCTCATATTCTGGATGAGTAAGTAATGATTTATTTTAAAAGTAAAACTCAATAGGAAAGTGATATATTACAAGATGGATTTTGTGTTTATTTTAACAGCATAGAAGTAATCAGATTTTGTAATATAGAATTCAAATAGTCATGTGAGATTGGTTTGAAATAATTGGTGCTCTTCTACAGCATAAAGTAAAAAGATCAGGGATCAGCTTGACAGACCTGGGGCCTAGCTAAGATTAAGGAAAGTGGTAGTCTCAGAAATACATATAAATGTACTCAGGTTGTTGGCTTTTTTTTTTTTTTTTTTTTTTTTTTTTAATTTAGGTCTAGGTTAGTTCATAGACAGGAGTGTCTTCAAGAATGAAATAAAGCGTCTTTGAAGATAGTAGGAGAAGCAGTTGAATTCTTGTAATGATTAAGGATTCCTTTATAATATCGGTTGTCCTCTATACTATTAGAGGAAACTGGTTTTTAGGCAGGCATACTTTCTGATATGAAACATAAATTCATGTGTGTTTCCTTGTAGTACTATATCTCTATGTTTGCAGAAGAGAAAACAGAATTTTGTTACTGTACTTCCTTGCAACCAAAAAATGATTTTGACATTCACAACTAGGAAGCATAGGACTGAAACCTCTCTTTTCTTGGCATTTAACTCTCAGATTTCAGTGGCTACAGATCACACATAATCAGAAAGACCTAATCTATTTAAAAGAATCTCTGAAGCCTTAAGTATTAAAGTAATTTTGAAGAGAGGATGCTTGTCCAATCAGCAAGGTGGGCGAGTATGTAATAACAGTCCTTTTTTATTGTAAAAGTCTTGAGATTTTGGATTAGGCAATGTCTGTTAAGACTTCCCCATTACTTATTTTGCAAAGTAAGATACCATTTTGAAAGACTAGATGAGCCATTTGTGGAGGCACTTAAGAATTGCTGATTAGACAGGAGATGGTGAATAAGTTACTTTAAAAGAGGATCATTCCTTCACAATCAGCAGTGTAGGGTGAAGGGGAGAAGCACCTGAGGGAAAATGGATATATTGTTTCTCATTAGGAGAGGCACATGTGACATTACCAGGGTACAATCTGGACTGTTGAACAGTTGTGTCCCCTCATTTCTTTAGCCTGGGACGCCTTTTACACAGTTTGCTGTGACAGCAACCTCTTCTGATCTGCTAACACAGAGCCTCCAGCATGTAAATAATTACCAGCTATGAATTCTGTAGTCAGCCACCCATGAATTACACCATAGGGCAACATCAGTAAATTCTCAGTCCCAGACTTTTGCCCATTAACGGGGTCTTTGTTCTGCCCAGCTTTGTCCTTCTGGACAATACAAACTCGTGTAAAGTCTGTCATTTCAGTAACAGAAAAAGATGTGCACAAATCTTATTTCAAATGGAGTTTCCCAAATATTTCAATCCAAACACACTGGTTTCGATAAAACAATAAAATACGTTTATTAACTACATCAAGAAAGATCTTAAGTGATTCCAAGTAATGAGGCATAAAAGTCAGAATTGATGACCAAAAAAAATGTAAAACACAGTTAATACCTAATTTAACAAGGTAAATTAATTCAAAGCAAAGATCTTTCTCACCACATGCTTCAGTAGGTGACTGGATTCCTTTTAGCCAAGACCTCTTCCCCATTTCAGTGCAACTTTCATTGTCCTTCAGGTGTTTTATGGACTTGGAATATGTCTTAGTAATATCATACTACTGCGGCCTGTGGGCCGAATGCAGCCCTCAAACCTCTTCCATCTGGCCTGCAACTGCACTCCGTGGGACCACACTCTCCCTAACAGAGAGAGAGTGTGGTCTCACATACCCAGCGCTCTGCAGTGCCGCGAGTGTGTCAGGTTTCACAACATCAGAGTGCGCTGGGTATGCGAGACTGCACTTTGTGAAATCATACTCTCACCCTAACACAGAGAGGGCGAGGGAGAGGTATTGCGGAGTGCAGTTTTGCATACACAGCACTCTATGATGGCGCAAGAGTGCCGTAGTTCTTTGATTTATGGTATGTATAGCCCACCTGAAGTACACTTAATCAAATTTGGCCTGCCATAGCAAATGAGTTTTACACCCCTGCAGTAGAGTCTCACAGCTTTGCATACGATGTTGCCACACACATTTCACCAGGCTTGTAATGATGAGCACAGTATGGGTGCATGTACACTTACAAATTAAGTCGACTTAAGCTTGCTTAAGTCGACTTAATTTATTCTATGTCTACACTGCATTTTCCTTAAGTCGACTTTATAAAACCTTGTATAAAGTTGACTTTATTAAGTCGACTTAGCCAGTGTAGGTGCAGACTAGCCCTAAATTGACTTTAAGTCGACTTAAAGGGCTCCAGGGCTCCCCCACTGCCCTCCCTACCAGGGTGGCTGGCACAGGCAGAGCCTGGCATACCCCCCAACAGGGCAGGACACAGCCCTCCTCACCCTGCTTCTGTGCCCTGCCAATGTCCCTGTCCTGCTCAGCCCCCATTGTACCCAGGTACAATGGGGCAAATGCTGAGCCCCCTGGCACTTGGCAAGGGTTGCCCCCCCTGCCACCGTGGACCAGTCCCAGGTCCACCTAGCCCCTACAAGTCGACTTAGGCGTCCAATGTGGACGCTCTAAGTCGATTTGGCAGGGTCCCCTTTAAGTCGACTTAATTTTTGAGTGTAGACATGCCAAGTCGACTTAAATTAACAAGTGTAGACATAGCCTATGAGTTTTCAAATAGTACTTTACAAGGCATATTTGGTATAAAATGTATCACAGCTTTATAAAAGGGATGAACATAGGGATACAGACTATCACGGTACATTTTACTTCTCAACAGTGAGATAGGTCAGAAGAACATAAGAAAATGGGCACTAGGTACAGATTCTAAAAATTGATAACAGTTTTTTTTTTTTCCTTTTTAACTGTGAAGGAATAGTGTGAGATAAAGTAAATAGGGACAGACAAGAGCAGGGTGTCAAACTCCTTTGCTGTGGCGGTCCAGATTTGACTTAAATGTACTTCAAGTGGGTAGTATATACCATACATTGAAATACTAAGGCACTCTTCTGGCATTGCAGAGCACTGTGTATGCGAGACTGCTCTCTGTGAGCCCACGTTGTGTGTCTGTTAGAGAATGTGGTTTTGCAGAGCGCAGTCTTGCATAGCCAGCGCTCTGCGATGTCACGATGCCTGACCCTCTCATGGTATCGTGAAATGCTGGGTATGCGAGACCACACTCTCTCTCTGTTAGGGAGAGTGTGTAGTCCCATGGAGCACAGTCATGGGCCAGATGAAAGAGGTTTGCAGGCCACATCTGGACTGTGGGCCACATGTTTGACTAGAGGCATCACCCTTCAATCTAATTGAGTCATTAGGTTTATCATAGGAATGTTTAAAACTTCTCATTATTTCACAAAGAATCCAAGGATGTGGTGACAATTCCTTTTTTGCAACTAATAATGAAAACCCTTTTTGCATACTAGCAACTTCAATCTTAGCTGTTATATATTGCCTTTTAGAAGAAGTAAATTCTGTTGACTAATCAGTCTTCCATTCTGTATATCTTCAGATAGTCTAATGTATTATAATTTTCTTCCAGAGGTGATGCTTCAGTTCTAATTTAATCAATTATTGATTCAATTTGTCAAAATCAGTTCTTGTGTGTTCATTATAAATCCACTGAGAATTTACCTCAGAGTTAAAAAGACTTTAGTTTTGCTGACACAGCTACAATTTAACAAAAGTCTCACCGTCTTTGCTTTCCTTTGAAAAGTATGTATCATTTGTTTTTCTTTGATTCTGAAGGTGGCAGGTAATCATTAATAACAATGTGGTATTAGATGGTCATTAATGTCAGTGAGAAAAGTGGCAGTGGTGAAGATTGATATTCAAGTAGTACTTTTTTAAAAACATTAATTATTCTTTTCGGTATCTGTACCTAAAAAGTTGTCTATAAAAGAAATGGTAACTCTTCAGAGATCACAGGTTCTGATCTGCTTTGACCAGAAAGTAACACTTTTCATGTATTACAGAATAGATACCTACTGTTGCCTTGTGTCAATACCATTAAAAAGAATAAATTTAAGTTGATGTTTTAAACATCTTGATCTCCAAAATGGAAGATACTGCAGAAAAAAGGAGAAAGTACCACTCTGTGTTCTGCCATCTAATAATAAAAAGAAACAACAGAACTGTGTCTGTGCACATACTGATACTGATAATTACTTAAATATAACCCTCCTCAAAAATTCCTTCTACCTAGTACCTACTCATAAAACCAAGTTGGGGACACGTATCTGGTAATTCTGACAGCCAGCCATGTGGTCTCTTCTGAGACAACTCCCCACCAATCCACTGTCTCCAGTAGAATTTGTCAACCAAGCAAAATAAGTGAGATCTTTTTTTCTTTGTGAAATAATGAGAAGAAAGGTCTGAAGAAAACATAGTTTCAAATAACTTGAGTTATGCCCCAGAAAAATTATCAAGGGGCATTAAATGTTTACACTGGTTTGATGAGCATACAGTTGCACCCTCATATATTTCCTTTTATTGTGACATGTGATAGGTAGTCAATGTAATTTGACATTTGTTTCTTTGATAAACTTTTGGAGACTGTCTTTTGTGTGAATGAATATTTGAAAATGGCAATGTGAGATGTAGAGATTCCTGTTACTCTAACATTCTGTTCTAATTTTATGTTTCTTTCAGCTTTTTAGAAGTTTTAATTAAAGTAAGGAACAGACACAATGATGTGGTTCCTACCATGGCGCAAGGGGTGATTGAGTACAAGGAAAAATATGGCTTTGATCCTTTTGTTAGCAGTAACATCCAGTATTTTCTAGATAGATTCTATACCAACCGCATCTCTTTCCGCATGCTTATTAACCAGCACAGTAAGTAGTTGCTTTGTTCTTCGACTTGGAGGGATAATTAGTTGTTGCTCATAAATCTAAAAAGACCACACTGATTTGGCATTCCTTGAATCAACGACTAATGTTAATATTCTGTGTTGAAGATGATGTATGTGACAATTGGTTATTTAAATAGTGCAGTTTTTTGAGGTGTCTAGAATTTAATCTGAATCACTGAGCAGTGTAACAGTCCTATATTACAAAGAGATAGGCTTCAGTGAAGTTCCTGCATTCTATTTTGTCAGTGCGACTGTAAAATGTTTTCACCTTGTTAGCAGACACAATGTGCAAGGTAACGTAATAAGATATTTTTAGGTACTAGTAAAGTAACTACTTTTTTTCTGCGTACTGGTCTGCTCTGTAGATTTGACATATTTTTCAACATCAAACACAAAAGTCTTCCACCTTGTATGAATAGTGTTTAACTGTGCATATTTTAAAAGCTAAATAGTTTCCAGAAAATTATGCTGTCTCCTGCTTTTAATTCATCAACCTCTTTTGTTCTTCTCTTCTGAAGAAATTGTATTTCTTCTTACTTGAGATATCAATTTTTTTATTCCACTTTTATTAATCAACCCAAATAGGTCTGATTTGCCCTTTTCCCTCACGTTATATTCTCAGGTTTGTAGTTTTATTAGTATCCATTTTGGGCATTCATTTTACAACGTGAAAGGAATTACTGACATAGCTCCCAATATATGTTGCAAAAGGTCAATTTTTTAATCTTTGAAATGTACCTTTGTATCATGGAATTCAAGGTTTCATTTTTTGTCCAATATTTTACTGTTCATGAAATCTTAGAAACATGGGCACACTACATATGATAGGAAAAACATTTACATCTCAGGATATTTTACTAACAATTAAGTATGTGTCCGGTAACTTTTATTTATACCATGACCAGTGAAAGAGGTGGTAAATGCACTGGTATAACAAGGCTAAAAGACGAGAGTATATTCGTTAAGCAGTAAGTCTGGCCAGACACAGAAACAAAGAAGAAAAATTTAGACAACTAAAAAAGCCTTCTTAGAAAGTTATGTTCGTGATAAACATAGGCTTCATCCTATTAGAGTTTGTAGGCCTAGTGTAATTATGTAAGTTGACATAGTTAGCTGGTGCAACAGCCTGGACACTCATACCAATTTAAACCTGCTTTATATCATTTTAGTTTGTAAAAAATTGCAACAATTTAAATAAACTGGGTTCATATCATACCTTTAATTAAACTGATGCAATTTCTTTGTGTAGAGAAACTCTAATGATCCACCTTGATTTGTTAGGGACAAATGGGTGTCTTCTCAAGTGTTGAGGGTCAGATTGCTAGGACAAGTTTTGGAAACAGAAGATCTGTATAATTTGGCTTTGACATCCCCCTTCCCCTCTTCCCCCCCATGAGTTCTGTAGAATTTTATTATTGACAAATGGGTGCTAAGTATTAGAAACCTTTTTTACCTCTTCTAATTGACAGGTGCTGTCTACTCGCACCTTCTTATTGTAACATCCCCATTATTGTAATAGCTGTGCCCTGAGATAAATGTATGAATATAGCATTTTACAGTTCAGTTATATCTGTATTGACTCTAGTCTATCCCAAGAATGATGAGACTTTTTTCTTGGATTGACGCAAATGGACTCCATTCATTTCTCACATCATATCAGCTATTGCAAGCTATAGTTACTAGAGACAGAACAACAGTCTTGATCTTGGCCTGACATTATGGAGGTGTATCTGGTTGCAGTGTGGCACTGAATCTTGTCAGCACACAGTCTGATTAAACTTTTCTGTGTTGTTTTAAATGTGACAGCCGTTCAGTAAACTGCCAACTTTTTTTCCTCTTAGCACTTCTTTTTGGTGGAGATACTAATCCTGCACATCCCAAGCATATTGGAAGTATTGATCCTACCTGTAATGTGTCTGAGGTGGTAAAAGGTAAGGAGATAAATTTTACATTTTTTTTATGTTCTGAACCCCAATTTACAGTTGTACAGACATAATTAATTAAGATGTCTATATGAAAGGCCAGAAGATTTATCTCCGTTTAATTAAAATTGAAAAATCTCAAAGGAATGTTACACATTAAATTGAGTAAAATGAGACCATAAAACTATCAAATATATTAATATCAGCACCATCTAGCTCTTGCAGAACTTGTCATCTGTCGATCTCAATGCACTGTCCACGGACGGCAAGTATCGTTATCTCCTTTTTACAGATTGGGAAATTGAGGCACCGAGGTGAAGTAAAGACTTGCCCAAGGACTTCAGCAAGCCAGTGGCAGAACTGGAACTAGAACCTGTGTTTCTTGTATCCTAGCCTGGTGCTTTTATCAGCTAGAAACTAGACTGCACTTTTTAGTGGGCTCAAAATGCCCAAATCTAAAACCTGTGGGATGTTACTATAACTATGAAGAATGGAATTATAACTTTTCCTTGTATTACAAGGACCAATTAAAGTCTGCTGTAGCCCCTTCAAACCTTTCCTTATGCTTGATGTGGCGTCGAATTATTTTCCAAAAAGTATTTAAGAATACATATTCTTTTGATATTCCTTTCTGCTAGGCATTCTTTCTAAAGGAAATCAAGGATATATGTAGTCCTCTGTTCTTGTATGTTTACTCTATTGTCTTACTTGAATAAAGAAATAAATACCTCAAGACAGTGAGGTTGTAATACAGGAATAATCTTCAGCTATTTAGGAACTCTTGGCTTTTGTCTTTGGATATCATACGTACAAGGATATTTTAATATAACTGTACACCTTGACACTCAGTGTTGCTTCTATGGAGCATGCCTATGTGTACAATGAGTATGTACTCACATGTTCCATACACACATGAATATATACCCATGCATATAGGCGTTTCATACACATACATATGAGCATATTCACATACAAACATCGGGTAATAGTGTCTTCTGTGTATGGAATATGTATATCTGAATTTTCAGCTGGTACATTCTCATTTGAAGCCATATTGACCATCTGTGCCAGGATGGTAATCTAGTAGAAGAGTATTGGGACGTCATAGGAAAATGGATGTTGGGCATTAAATCTTGGGCCCTAGCTATTGGATTGGCAAGGGCTATGAACATAGTGGACACAGACAGCACTTCACATCCATGAGAGGAGATATCGCTTTGTGCTGTTCTCTGTTGATCTCATTTCCCTTCATATTAACTCATGGAGCAACACTGATTGCCTCTAAGGAACTGTGACCACAGTACTTTTAAAGAGGGAAGAAAAATTAAAAATAAACAAATAAATAAAAATAGAGGGAGGGAATCCTTAGTGCTAGGGCTGGGTATTAAAGGATCCTTAGGAAGGAAGGAGAGAAACCTGTGAAACACAAAGCACCTACTGACTCTATCCACCCTCCACTATCCACCCTCATACTTGAAAATGTTATTTTGATATATGCTGTAAAATATCTAATTTGTGCAAGCAACAATATATGAATTCAGTTATATTAAAAAGAGAGAAAAAGAATGTTCTAAACACTACAGAAGAAGTTTGTTCAAAACTCCAGTCCAGGAAAAATTACAAAACATGTTTTAATATTTAAGTAGCCACTCTATAAGTATTTATATATTAACTGTGTGGTACTGATTGCTTGAATAAAGTTCCAGTTGCAATGTGATACTTTATTCACTCTTTATTATATATTTTTGTATTAGCTGAGGTGTCTGTAATGTTTCTTGTACAGTTTTGCTGCTTTAATAAATTTTGGAAATTAATATTAAAGTGAGTTATCCTTATCCCAATTTTGCTTTTTGGAATAAGCGACTATCCCAAAGTAACCCTGTTTATTTTCATTGAGCTATTTTTAAATCAGTTTTTGGGTGTTTGGTAAAACCATGTGATATTTAGCATATAAATTATAGGTAACTAAATTACTGAGCTTCTCTAACTGGATTCTGGAAACATGAGAATAAATTATAAGAATTTGAATGATTTTGATATCATCAAAGGATTCTAATCCCTTATATTAATCTTTCTCTCTCTTTCTGAAGTCATTGCAGTTGCAAATTCTTCATAAATAAAAATTTCCCACCATATATATATATAGTAATTGATGAAATAACTTGTTTTTATAGGTTAACAGTGTCTGCCTTGTAAGAAGTGCAGTTTAATGCAGTGTTTTCCACATAGCTGTTGTCTCCATTGTGTTGCATCTTTTTGTCAGCAGGTGGAGATGTGGTATATATTGCCGAAACAGGAAATATAACTACAATAGATTCTTAACATTTCTTTGATTTTGTTTTTTGTTTCAAGTCACAGTAATTATTAATATATTATCTATATGAGTCTTGAAAGTTAAGCTCCAGTATTTCTGTAATACAACAGTTAAATCTATCAAGTATCGGTCACTTGGGTCTGCCTACCTTGAATAGTTCTGTTACAGTGAGACAGTAGCACCACTATAGTTAAGGATAACTTTTTGTTTTGATTCAGTGGCTGAACTGAAAAATCAGAAAGGAAAAAGAAGTTTCAAAGTGAAACTTGAATGTGTTCAGTTTTTTGGATTAAACTATAAACTGAAAAAATGTTTTGTTCCTCCAAACAAATGAAATATTGTTTTGAATGTCAGTTTGAAATGCAATTTTGAAACAAAATGTTGATATGAAACATTCTTTTTGAAATATTCATTTTTTTCCAGCCAAAACTGTTGGCTAAATTTGACCAACTTTTCACAATTTTAGTGATCCCCAGAATGCATTTTTAGGGAAATTTACTGTTTGACAAAAAAAAAGTTACCCACCACTATTTGAAACTAGCTTATTTTTTGAACTGTTCTTAGATCCATGTGCTTATTTGTTGATAGTTGCTGACCCTTGAGGAGGCCTGGGGCAGGGTTAGTAGTCCATATTAGAGGTCATTTGAACAAGGGACACCCAAAATGCTGTCCACCAAAACCAAAAAGTGATATCAGAATTTCACAGTTCTTATCATTTCATGCAGATATCTGAGGTTTAACCTATCACTTTGATCCTTCCGAAACTGATATCAGCTACTTAGGTTTGATTTCAGGTAGCATGCCTGGCATCAACTGCCCCTATGGGAAGAATAGTTATAATGTTACTCAACATAAAATTTGGATTTCCAGGGTGGCTAAAGTGAAGCTGATAAATCAGATAGTCATTTATGTATGTTTAGCAGGATTAGGATGTCATTGCAAGTCATTGTTTGCAGACAGCCTGACAGAGTAATTGTGTGGCTCAAGGTGACATGCTGGGGCCAATGAACCTGAGAAGTACCCATGTACAGTGAGTTTGAGCCCTAACCTAAGTAGGTTTCAGAGTATATAGATTGTGCGCTTAGAATCATAATGTGTAGGACTGAAAGAGAACTCAAAAGGTTCTTTTGGCCAGCAGTGGCCATTGGCCCAGGCCTGTATCTTAAGTGTCTTAAAGCCTCCCTCCTGAGATCATAAAATGACACAGTGGAGCCAACTCTCTTTCAATTTCTTCTTATTGCCCATGGCTGAGACACAGACTTAGAAGCAGTGTGCTTTATTCTTGCATATTTGCATAGTTAACTTTTAGAATAACCGTAGAATAGTTTTGATTCAGATAATGCTTTTAAACAGTTTTTTCTGTTATCTGGGACTGGATCTTCATGGCTGAACAAAAATTTCCCAGTTTTTAGTATTGCCCCTTATGCAAGACAGATATACCATTTAATTATGGCCTCTTAAAATGATTATTTTTATGTCCAGTGAGGGGCATGTTATGAAGCATATATTTTGTTTGTTGTTCTTAACAAACTCAAAAAGCAAGAGAAACTTGCTTAAAACTTTTTTCCTCTTGGATTAATCTGAGAACAGCCTCTGATCTGAGTAAACAACATCCACGTAAATCTGAGCAATCTTCTTCCAAGAGTTCCTTGGTGAACGGGGCTTTGCTAACAATTCCTGGGCTCATGCTGCTTTTATACATGTTGCAGCAATTTCTGCTTCTCAAGTCATTGTCCCTTATTGATGCCAAACTGTGCTAGAGGCTTGGCACAGAGTTCATATACAGTGTTTGTAAGTGATGTCCCCAGAGAAATTACAGGGACTTCTGCTAGGTCTGCTGTACCATTAGAGAACTATTTTCAAGCCCTACTGTAAAATCATTGGAAATATATAATTCACAGCTCAGAAAGGGATCTAACCTGGTGAGGAGGGCTTTAAACTAGGTTCGAAGGGGGAAGGTGACCAAGGCCCACAGTTTCACTTGAGGGAAACCTGGGGGAAGGGATGGAACTTGGGGGGTGCTGGGGCTGTAACAGCAGGAATAAAAGAGAGGGTAGTTGGAACTGGGGGGGGGGGAAATCAAATAATTGTTTTTTATTTCCTGGTGAAGTCATAATACCTCAGGCGAGTGGGGAAGGAGGACACCAGGAGAAATTGCAAGGAGGAAGCTGCGACAGGAGGGAGAATCGACAGGGCAAAGTAGGGCAATGGGCCCGGTATCTTAGGTGCCTGTACACAAATGCAAGGAGCCTGGGAAACAAGCAGGAAGAATTGGTAGTACTGGCGCAGACAAGGAACTATGATATAATTGGAATAACAGAAACGTGGTGGGATAACTTGCATGACTGGAGCACTGCCATGGATGGATATAAATTGTTCAGGAAGGACAGGCAGGGAAGAAGGGGGGGGAGGAGTAGCGCTATATGTAAAAGAGCTGTATGACTGCTCGGAGCTCCACTATGAAAGTGGAAACAAGATGGTTGAAAGTCTGTGGGTTAAGTTTAGGGGAGAATGCAACAAGGGGGATGTTGTGCAGGTCTCTGCTATAGACCGCCAGACCAGAAAGAGGAGGTGGATGAAGCGTTCTATGGACAACTAACAAGTTTCCAGATCGTCGCAGGCCCTGGTTCTTATGGGGGACTTCAATTATCCTGACGTCTGCTGGAAAGATAATACAGCAGTGCACAGGCAATCCAGGAAGTTTTTGGAGAATATTGAGGACAACTTCCTAGTACAAATGCTGGAGGAACCAACTAGGGGCCTTGCACCTCTAGACCTATTGCTCACAAACAGAGAAGAATTGATCGGGGAAGTAGAAGTAAATGGCAACCTGGGCAGCAGCGACCATGAGATGGTAGAGTTCAGGATCCTGATCAATGGAAGGAAGGAAAGAAGCAGAACACACACCCTGGACTTCAGAAAAGCAAATTTTGGCTCCCTTAGGGAGCTGATGGGCAGGGTCCCATGGGAGGCTGATCTGAAGGGGAAAAGTGTCCAAGACAGCTGGCTGTATTTTAAAGAAACCCTGTTAAAGGCACAGGAAGATAACATTCCGATGTGCAGAAAGAACAGCAAATGTGGACGGCGACCAGCGTAGCTTAGCAGGGAACTCTGCGGGGAGCTGAAACATAAAAGTGAAGCTTACAAGAAGTGGAAGCTTGGACAGATGACAAGGGTGGCGTATAAAGATATTGCTCGGGACTTCAGGGATAAAATCAGAAAGGCCAAAGGACAATTGGAGTTGCAGCTAGCAAGAGATGTGAAGGATAACAGAAAGGGGTTCTATAAGTATATCAGCAACAAGAAAAGGATCAGAAGTGGTGTAGGTCCCTTACTGAATGGGGAAGGCATCCTCATGGAGGATGATGCGGAAAAGGCTGAAGTACTCAATGTTTTTTTACTTCAGTCTTCACAGGGAGGGCCAGCTCCCAGGCTACTACACGGGGTAACGCGGAATGGAGAGAAGAGCGGCCCTCGGTGATGGAAAGTCAGGTTAGGGAACACTTAATGAAATTGGATGTGCACAAGTCCATGGGGCTGGATGAACTGCATCCGAGGGTGCTGAGGGAGTTGGGGGAAGTGATTGCAGAGCCGCTGGCCATTATCTTTGAGAACTCGTGGCGAACGGGGGTGGTCCCGGAGGATTGGAAAAAGGCAAATATAGTACCTATCTTTAAGAAAGGGAAAAAGGAGGATACGGGGAACTACAGACCGGTCAGCCTCACCTCAATCCCTGGGAAAATCATGGAGCAGGTCCTCAAGGAATCCATCCTGAAACACTTGGAGGAAAATAGAGTGATCAGGAACAGTCAACATGGATTCACCAAGGGCAAATCGTGCCTGACCAACCTGATTTCCTTCTATGATGAGATGACTGGATTTGTGGATGCGGGAAGAGCCGTTGACGTGATATACCTTGACTTTAGCAAGGCTTTTGATACGGTTTCCCACAGCATTCTCGTTGGCAAGTTAAGGAAGTATGGGTTGGATGAGTGGACCGTAAGGTGGATCGAAAACTGGTTAGATCAACAGGCTCAGCGGGTAGGAATCAATGGCTCGATGTCTGGTTGGCAACCGGTAACGAGTGGAGTGCCCCAGGGGTCGGTCCTGGGGCCGGTTCTATTCAACATCTTCATTAATGATCTTGATGATGGAATAGACTGCGTGCTTAGTAAGTTTGCGGATGACACCAAGTTGGGGGGAATGGTAGATACTCTGGAGGGCAGGGACAGGATCCAGAGAGACTTGGACAAATTGGAACACTGGGCTGAAAGAAACCTCATGAGGTTCAACAAAGACAAGTGCAAAGTCCTGCACTTAGGACGGAAAATCCCATGCACTGCTACAGGCTGGGGACCGATCAGCTAAGTAGCAGCGCTGTAGAAAAGGACCTGGGGGTTATGGTGGACGGGAAGATGAATATGAGCCAACAGTGTGCCCTTGTTGCGAAAAAGGCCAATGGCGTATTAGGCTGCATCAACAGGAGTATTGCCAGCAGATCGAGGGATGTGATAATTCCCCTCTATTCGACACTGGTCACGCCGCATCTGGAATACTGTGTCCAGTTTTGGGCTCCCCACTACAGAAAGGATGTGGACAAATTAGAAAGAGTCCAGCGGAGGGCAACAAAAATGATTAGGGGACTGGGGCACATGACTTATGAGGAGAGACTGAAGGAACTCGGCTTATATAGTCTACAGAAGAGAAGACTGAGGGGAGATTTGATAGCAACCTTCAACTACTTGAAGGGTTGCTCCAAAGAGGAGGGAGCTAGGCTGTTCTCGAGGGTAACAGAGGACAGAACAAGGAGCAATGGTTTCAAATTACAGCTGGGGAGGTCAAGGTTGGACATTAGGAAAAACTTTCTCACTAGGAGGGTGGTGAAGCATTGGAATGGGCTATCTAGGGAGGTGGTAGATTCTCCATCTTTGGAGATCTTTAAGGCTCGGTTAGACAAAACCCTGGCTGGGATGATTTAGGGGGAGTGGTCCTGCTTTTTAGCAGTGGGTTGGACTAGATGACCTCGTGAGGTCCCTTCCAACCCTATGATTCTGTGATAGTCATCAGACTTTTTCTAGTCAGGTTCTTTCATCATTCCATACCACCCTTATCAAAGACCTGCTGAACAACTGAAAAACGGTGCTTTCATAAAAGAGGACCCTGACTGAGGTCCTTCAGCTGTTGAATCAACATGCCCAATCCCTTCCTTACGGCAGCAGTTTGATAGTTCAATTGGAATTTGTTCTGAACCAATTATGAAGTATCTGTTTCCTGTCTCTACCCTGTTTGCTTAGGGGAAGTCTGTAACAACATTACCGTGGAGCAGTGGGTTCTAGAAATCATACAGACTGCCCAATTTTAGACTTTCCCTTCCTTGGCCCACTTTCCTCTCCCTTTTCAGGGACCCCTCTCTTTTTACATCAGTAAGTGAAGTCTCTTCTGTCTCTTTGGGTACGTCTACACTGGCAAGTTAGGTCGACATAAGGAGGCTTAAGTCAACCTAAACAAAGCCGCATCTACCCTGGGCTTTTTTTAAATTGACTTAAGCCCTTCCTGAAGTCGACTTAATAAGAGCTCAAGTCAACTTAACACCTCCTCTGAGGTCGACTTAAGCCTTAAGTCAACTTCTTAAGTCGACTTAAAGCCAGTGTGGATGGGGATTAGTGCTAAATTGACCTTGTTAAGTTGACTTAACAAAGTCGACTTAACTTTGCCAGTGTAGACATAGCCTTTGAGCTTTCAGAGAAGTTCCTTTTCATGACAATGGGAAAGGATTGTATTCCCAGTTTTCCCTAATTACCAAGAAAAAAGAGACTTCATGGGATTCTAGACCAAGGGCTGAAGACTCAATGCATTCATTTGCCAATTCAGATTTAGAATAGTAACCTTAGCCTAAATAATTCCATCTCTAGAGCCACAGGATTGGTGAACCTCCACTTTGCATATTTTCATATATCGATTGACCTTGGCTGCAAGACATACTGAAGATTCATAGGGGGGCTATGATGGGATTTAACCCGAAACACTTACAAGGTAGAAGAAAGAACCCTCAATTATTCATGTTCTGCTCCTGGGGATGATTAGCTGGTATCCTCCATCAGAGGAGAAAGAGCTTAACCTTTCAAATTGATTGAGGCAGCTCATTTGGTAGTTGACTTCAGAGCAGACAGCTATCTCTTGGAGAAATGCCCTGGGATGAGGTTTAACAGACAGGAGACAGAGGAGGAAGAACACTATAGGAGAAGGTTAGGCTCCTTCAGCGAAAATCCTGGAAGTGAGAAGAGACCTACAGTGAAGCCTGAGGGGGATGGAAGGACTATTGGTTTGAGGATTTGTTTTGACTTCCATGTGGACTAGTTCTTGCTACCCCTAAAGGAGTTTAGACTTTTATGTGACTGTGGTAGAGGGCCATGCCACGGAACATGCAGAGAGAGAGTCGGGAGGTGACGCAGGCTGAGAGATCCAAGGAGGTGCCCAAAAGGTGACCATGGGTTGCTACAGGCAATTTCACATATCCAGTACAGCATCCTGCCATTCAGCTTATCAACATCCCTGAAAGTGTTGATCAAGTGCTTTCCACTAGTGGATTTTCTGGATTGACTGAGTGGTCTTTATAGACATACTCATTCGATCTGGAATTCAACTTAATAAAACCACCCCCACAAGTAGCATAGCGCTGGAGTGACAGGAACACATTTCCTGTTGGTGCAGCGCTGTGAAGATGGCACGCTAAAGGGGAATTATGAAGTCGACTGGAGTTATGCACTTGCATAAGTCCCATCAGCTGCCACTGAATTTTGCCAGAAGTGTTGACCGGGCCTAAGATGACATCATACACAAATTTACCCTTACTTAGATAACTGGTTCATTCATGGGACTTCTGTGCAACAATTCACAGACTACATCAGCTACATTATAAATCTCTTCCCTATACTAGTGATCAGAATAAACAAGTTAAAATCATCTTTAATCCGAGAGGATAAAATTTATGGAAGTACATCACGTGACAGCATATGAATCTTAGATGAAGTTTGAAGTCATGGAAGGGCTCTTAAGACCGTTACAGAGTAGTATCAAACAATGATAACGGTGTCTAAGAATGGCAAGTTGTGTGGCCTTGTGCATGTTGGTCACTCAGAATGCCAGACTTCACCTTCATTGTATGCCAGGTATGAAATCCCAACCTATTTCCAAATAAATAAATGTGCCAACTACAATACATATTTTAAAACGATACTTTAATGCAAAAAAGAATTTTTGTAGGCTTTTTTTGTTTTTTTACCCCTCTACAAACCAAATCCTGATGGAAGCTTTACCTATGGTGGTGCTATGGACCTATCATAATATTGCTTTGCCATATTAGAATCAAGCGTACATCTTGCTGTGAATCTGGAGGCATTTGGGAAAGGGTCCCTCAGATAAGCCTTGACTCAACCCCCCCAATAAGTTGGCTTTATTATACAAATTACTCTAAAACCCACTTGCATAATTACATTGCCTTGAAAATTGGCATTCCACAACAAAGGCTGGGGTAGACTTCAGGGGAGATAGGGAGGAGAACTCCCGCTGAGATGAAAGCATCAGTTAATCCATCTCAGAGCTGTTGTATCGGACTATATTTATCTTCATGGAGTGTTCTTATTCTTCTGAAAACATTCCATTGAGATTAACGGACAACATCACACCTTTGCAGTCCTCCTGTGTTATGAAGTTTTGTGCGGAGATTCCTCACTCTAACCTAGTCGTCCAAAGTGGAATACAGAGTCAGAGGCTCCCCTCCAATCTTCTTTGCTGCCCGCAGGTGGGGTATATGCTCCTCATAGCCCCCCCTTTTCCTTCCTCCAAGTCTCTCTAATTCTACTGAGGCCATAAAGGGGCCAGGAGGAGAACAGAACTGGTAACTGAGTGGCAGTGAGGTGTTCCCAGGTAGCCCTTGTACTCCCTCGTGCCCTGCAACCATGACTCACTATCATCACTTACTCAAAAACCAAGGGAAGTTCACTGCCTTGTACCCTTCCGGAATGTCAGATTGCACTTGTGCTTAAATCGCTTCAATACAGGGTTATGGTACATACCAGCCCCACTCTGAAACCTTAACTATGCCCTCTTTGAGCCCCATTGTCCCCAACCATTCTTGTAGCACTAGTTCCTTCCAGAAAATATGAGGCATTGTGGCACCACAGCACATGGATAAAGAAGGAGAAACGGTCAGACTATATCTTCACCAAATAAAAAAATTAATTGACAGGCAAGCATAGTGAACAGCAGCTATCCTGTACTTAACTACTATTACCTACTCTGCTTAAATCGCCCAGAGTTGCCAGATCTTATAACCCACCCCTTGACCCAAGGGTGCCTTTTGCCATGTTGTATCCTGTTAAGTATGCTATCGGACTACTATAAATCTTCAAGTCAAGGTGACTGTTGTGTGCCTCTACTTGCACAACCCATGTAATTCAGTATTTCTGATAATGTTTTTTAAAGATAAGTTGCCCTTTCTTGGAGGATGGGGACATAAGTATACAGTACAAATAACATGAAAATGCACACCGATTTCAGATCTATAAACTAATATCTAAAAAGTCAGATATATGCTTGCAGCCTTGTTTATCTGAGATGTTGAATGAACATTACTAGCCTTTTTGCATAAATGTAGAAATCAGGATTGTGTGCTGTATTTTTCTTTCACAGATGCTTATGAAACAGCTAAGATGTTGTGTGAACAGTACTATATGGTTGCACCAGAGTTGGAAGTTGAAGAATTCAATGGTAATAGGAAGTTCATTTTATTTTAAGGGCTGTAGGAAATACTGGGAGTTTGTACATAGTACAAATGCTAGCTGTTTAGTGAACAGATACGATTTTAAATTATGAGTTACTGCAGGATACACAAATCATATACAGAGAGGTCTCTTTCCTTGCCCTTTTAATAACCCTCCCTTTTAGGCCAGTAAGAGTAGTTTCATAAAATGACTCCAGCGGTAGGGGCACCCTAGTGTATTGAAGAATTTGTTTAATAATTGATGCTGAGGGAAGTATGCTTTCTGCTGAAGCAAATACCACTTCCAGCAACTGCCTTTGCTTTCCTTAAAGTTATTTTGTCTAGGTAATTACCAAGCCTGATCCTACTTATCTTCTGCTATGAATGCAGTCATAGCAGTGTTTAATTGTGAAGTATGTTTGCAAGTTCCCCTATTAACGATTGGAAGATGAGAAAGACCAGTTGTCTTTATTTGTTACAAATTCCAGATTAATACAGTAAACTGAGTGGACTGTCATGTCATAAGGAAAATACCTTGAAGAAATCTTTTAGCTAACTGAAACTTTATTTATTTCTAGCTAAAGCTCCAGACAAGCCTATTCAAGTAGTCTATGTACCCTCTCATCTGTTTCATATGCTATTTGAGTTGTTCAAGGTAGGTAGGATTTATTAATACATTGATTGGAGTAGCCATTTTAATGGTATGTTGTAGTTAAAGTTCTTCTTAGCTATAATGTTTGCAAAAATAATTCTTCCTCGTGCTCTCATTTCTCATACTTTTTGTTTTTTGAAAGTTTGAAGTTATGTGATCAAAGATAGCCTTTGAGTCCTTCCCCAAATACAAATTTTGTACTCCAGAAATGGTTGCATCCTTTTCTACATTTGGATAACTCAGCACAGCTTGTGATAAAATTTCTAACACTATCCTTTGTGGTACAGTTCAAGATCTTGTTTTGCTCAGGCTTTTTGCCTTATCGGATAGTTAAAGGGCTGGGATATTTGGATGAATGCTAGTGTTAATCTTGAGGGATGTCTGTTTTCTTTCTGGTATGGCTTTTTAAAAAATTATTTACTAATTTTTAGAATAACTGGCAAATTAAATTGTAAAACAGAGAAAATAGGAGAGATTACAATGTATGTTTTGTGAAATAATGTGGAATTTTCCTGAGAGGCATAATTGGGCACATTTTACAAATTCAAGAAAACAAATTCAGTAGAAGGCAATGTGGAGTTTTTCCAAAGAATATATTTTTATTTTCATGTTCTCTACTAGTGTTTATGTACTTGACTGTCATTTTCCCCTGTCCTGTCATGTGCAATATGATATCCGACTGTCTCTAGGACAGAGTTGGTGGGAATTTGTGGAGTGATGCTGTAGATGTGCTTTGCAACTCTAAAATGATATCATTCATGCATTAATATTAAAGTTAAACACACAATGATGTTACAGTTCTGATGTACTATGGGGGCAAACTGCATTGATTAAATGGCTGAAGCATAACAGTTTTCATGTGGGTCAAGCATGTCATAGTAAATCAAGGCTTTACTATGCTTCTGTTACACTTGGTCATTTTCAAAGTACAATGATTTATTTTATCTATATGACTAACAGAAGTGTTAATTTCTGTACTGTGATTGTGAACAGTCTTGGTATGCATAAATAATTCAATTTAACAACTCTTTTCTTTATTGTTTTGTGCTTTCTGGTTTTGTACCCAATAGAAATTCCTTACAGTGGAGTATTACAGTATAAAAATGTAATAAATTCGACAATTGAGTTCACTCAAGTATACCCTCTTCTGTATCCATGTATACAAATTTAGGGCAGTTTATACAAAAGTTTTGAGAATAACAGTGAAAATGTATCTGATCTGTACATTAGCAAAGTTGAGATGGAGAATATATCAGAATCTAAAACAGTGGTTCCCTAACTGGGGGGTGTGAAGAAAATCCAAAGGGGGTGCAAGGCTGTGAAATTTTCATAGCAAAAAATGTTTGCATAAAAAAAACCATATTTGTAGTTATTTTTAATTGTACAATTACGAATTGAATTTTTATTAAAAGGGGGTAGGATGATGGTAAAGGAGAGGTAGGGAGGTGTGAGGGTGTCTCAAAAATCAGAAAGGACGTGGGGTGCCAAAAAGTTTGGGACCCTCTGATCTAAAACATCTCTTTTTTAACTTTAGAACTCTATGAGAGCCACAGTGGAATTACATGAAGGTAGGAAAGAAGGCTATCCATCAATTAAAACATTACTCACATTGGGGAAAGAAGATCTGTCCATAAAGGTGAACTTCTAATAATATTTTAAACTACTGAACTGACTTTGAAAGATATGATCATATTAGTAATATTTTCAGTTTACTTATCTTTAACTTTACGGTGCTTAAATTATGTAGTCTGTCTAGGCTCTGGCAGTCATTCCATTTGCACTAATCTTTTATAAGTGGTTTTAATAATGCTTTGTCTATGTTTGATGCTGTGAGCCTTCTGTTCCTGAGCAGAAAATAAGTGTTGAAAGAAAACCTTGACATTTTTCTGTAGATAAGTGATCAAGGAGGAGGGGTCCCTCTGAGAAAAATAGATCGATTATTTAACTACATGTACTCAACAGCACCAAGGCCTAGTTTGGAGCCAACGAGAGCTGCACCTTTGGTAAGCATCTGTAAGTCATAATAAAATATTTTTTTCAGAAATAAGTCAAATTACTGACCTCCAATCTCTCTTCTAGAGCAATCTTTTTTTCCAACATGAACATTTCTTGCAGAAGTTTTCTGTTCCAAAAATTGGGTATCATCAGTTAGTCTGTTGGCAAAACTTGCCAGGAGAAAACACTGCTGATTCCTTGCGATTAATCATTTTAACCACTTAATTTTGGAATTACTTTTCTTTGAGTGTCCTGAACACTGATGTCAGAAGTAAGTACATCTATGTACAGTGCAGCATTTTAAAATAGATTAATGTAAAAGATTTTTAGTATCTAAATAATCTAGAATAATGTGTGTATGCATCTAATAGTAGCCAATTAGCAGCACCACTTTTTCAGTATTGAGGCACTGCAGATAAACAGAAAGTGAGTTTGTATCAAATGTTTTTAAAATGACTTTTATTCGTGTTTAAGTCTGTGTCCTGTTTTTAAAAAAAAAAAAAAAAAAAAAAGTAAAAAATTGTAATGTGTGCTGTCATCAGATAACTCATTTTAGTCTTTGCTCTTTAATATTGGCATCTGACATTTTATTCCTCTTCAGTAGTAATCTTTTGTGCCAGATTTACAAAAATGTTCAGCATCTAATAGCTCCCATTAAGAACAGTGATTGGGGCTTTTGCAAGAGTGGTCTAACTAGTGATTGCTATTTTTGCTTATCCAGTTTTGTCATCATCTATTTCTCCTGAGGTTCTTCAAAGTTCCTGGGGTGGAGAAGGTGTTACTATTACACTTGTGCTCCCAATCTGTGTTGGAACATCTTTTTTCTGAGTCACTTTCTCTCTAGGAATTGCATTATAAAGTATATAATTGATACTATAATTGATACTATATTCCACTTTCACTTTTTACCATATTCGTTTCTTTTTCTATTTGTCTCCTAATCTGCAAGCTAGTTACTGAAGTATTAAATGCTGTAGAATATGAGTATTCTTCTACTCTACTTCACTCCATCTTCAGGTTTCATTTCCCTCTTCTTCCTATATGAGTCAGTATATTCAGTTCACAAAGCATTCTCTCTCCTCAGTGTTCCAAGGGAAGAAAAGTGATCTTGGTAATTATTGCCCTGGAAGCCTGACTTCTGCCCTGTAGGGTATTGAGAGAGAGAGAGAGAGAGAGAGAGAGACAAGAGTTGCTGAGATTTATCACTGCATGGCCTATTCATGTTCAGTAGGAAATATGAAGAGTAATGTGAATCTATAGCGCAGGTATCTACGTTGAGTAGAAAGAATTTCCAAAGCAAGGCTCACCATCCTGTTTCAAATCATTTGAATCATTGAGCTCATCTATACTGCAGGAAGATATTTTTCCATCACTTAACATCAGAGACCATAAAACTTAAATCATAAAGACCCATCACTTCTGTATAGGAAGCAGGATCTATACGTCAGCTGAGTTTGATACTCCTGTTTTAGTTTTACATAGCATAACTTGTCATCTGATGTCAAATGATGACTTTTATTTTTCTGTTTTAACTTTCCCATTTTTTAACTGAGCCCATATACAGTGCACAGACCATTACATTGATTTCGGTGTTTGTTCATTGGTGACTATTCTCTCTCTTTCACTAGTATTGGCTCCAAAATTAAGTCAGTGGAGAAACCTTGTTACCATGGCTGCCAGAGCTGGTGCTAGGCATAAGCAGACTACGCAATTGCTTAGGGCCTCAAGCAGCTCAAGGGGCCCCCTGTTAATTATTAGTATGTGATGAGTGTAGGGAGAGAGCAGCAAAAATATTTCTGCTGGCACTGACAGTGGCACGGTCTTGGGTTCACCCATCCTATGTATTTATAATGGGAAATCAACAACTGAATCCATTGACACAAATTGTATGTTTAATGACAGTTAAATCTTAAGGGGATGGTTTCAGTCACAGAGTTAAAATCTCTGATACATACAAGGTAATATTTTATTTATAGTGGGGAAATGTGCTTTAATTTAGATCTAATAAATAATGCTAACAGATCATATTTAATACAGTGGGATATCTTTCCCTTGCATATGGTGCACAGTATAATGCAATGAAAGACTGGGCTAGAAAGTTTTGTTTTCTAATAGACTGGAGTTGCACCCTTATTGCCTATATCCTGTGTCCTAAAACAAGGACAGCACTGACTTAACAATTGATATGTGTTAAGTGGCTTACTTTTACAAGAAAGAACGGTCATGTTAAGACAAGATCCATGGAATCTGGACTTTGTGGCCTTCAGAATGTCCCCCAAAACAGTGTATGAAAAATAGGAAGTCTGCTTTCAGAAGGGTCAGCTGTAGAGTATGGAGAGGGCAGAAGTTAGGATTAAGGAATAAATTAGTGTGGGATGGCATAAAGTAAAAAAAAAAAGAGAGAGAAAACAAGAAAGACTGGGAATAATGGGATTCCGTGCGGGAGTCTGAGAACAGGCAATTTTGGGAGTGCCCAAAATTTTGGTGGCAATGGGCTCTCTTTAATCCTGATACACTCCTGAGGGTGAATCATGTCAACTCTGTTTGCTACCCCAACTCACGTGCTTTTTAATTTAAATACAATTGTTAAATAACTAGTGTCCTATATCCAGAAAAGATCTGAGTGTTTTTTTTTCTTTTTTCTTTGGTTTTTTTTAATTCTTTGCAAATTGATCATTTTGCTGTCCTAGGAAGAATTTTTCCCTTGTGATTCACAAGAAATAAATGTGCTTTTAAAATTAGATGTCTTCAAGTAATGTATGTCTATATGTCCTGTGTTAATGGGAGTTTTTGAGAAGTGAGTTTATGGCATGCTGTTTTTTAATTTAAAAGAAAGAGCAAGTAAACAAACAGCTATTTTCACAGTGGAAGCGCAGGCACTAATCACAATATAACAAACAGCATGACAAATGTTTCTAGGAATTTTCTTCAACATTTCTCTCCTCCATCTCCTTCCAGCTTACAGTGCTGCTTGACTTTTAAGTTGAGGCTATAGCAGTAAGCCAATTCAGTTCTCTGCATTTAGATTCTGTAAAAATCAGGCCACTTCCCTGAAAAAGAGTGTGTAGTATGGGTATGTCTAAAGATAAAAATGATGAAGCTTGAGAATATGTCCTGGGAGCTATTATAAAGGTTTTATCAATATGAGTTTGGAATGGTTGTATTGCTGTATGAGTGGTAAAGCCAGGGATTAATTGTGTGGGTCATCCTGAACTCATGCTGATAAAACCTTTTATAGCATAGCTTCCCATTGCGTATTTTAAGATCTGGGCTTAGTCCTCAGCTGATATAAATTCAGTGTTGCGCTGTTGCCTTCAGTGGAGCTGTGCCTCTGTGCCAGTTTACACCAGCTAATGTTCTGACCCCATGTACTTGGCAGTCTACCAACGCTAGAAACATTTTATTGGAATGGGGATTCCTTGGCTTTCAAAAAATATAAAACTCCCAGGCCCTAAATAATCACAAGATACACCTGCAACAAGATACACTCTTCCACTCTGTACACATTTCTGCTTGTAACAGAGTATACACACTAATCATCTTAGTACAGGTACATGTATATCATGTGTTTATGTTCATTTCATTTCCTTGAGGACCTTACATGCTATTTATCTTCTTTTGTGAAAGAAAAATTTGGGGCCTGCAGTGATTGAAGGTTTCAGCTTTTAAGGTGGTGTCATAGCAATAAATTTAGTGTCTGCACTGGATATATGCATGTGTAATGATTCACTGCAAATTGATTTTAATTAAGGTCTTTAATGAAGGAGATGGAGAAGAAGAGAAGACAGAACAAAATTATTATAATTATAGTTTGTATGCAGTATGATACTTGTACCATTGCTGATTTTCTGAAAAAATGTCTTTGGCAGAGCGCTATGTGAGGAAGTTAGCACAGCAAGTCATGTACAGAATGCCAGGCTCAAGCCAGGGGTATTAACACTAACCTCATTAGTAACTCTATCAAGATAACAACCAATAAGGACAGCCTTATTATACGATAATGTTACTGAGTATTGGTGATAGGGGAATTCTTGTACAAGGTTTTTTACAACAGCTCTGTTCATCAGTCCTAATTTCCAAGCAGCGGGGGGCTGAGACAGCCACAGAGGTGAATGATCCCTCTAGTTAGTTAGTTACCCAAGAAGCTGGAGAAGCCATTTGCTTGTTCACATTTATAGATGTGATTCTTCACAAGGACTAGATTGTATAAGGGGCTGAATGTTTAGGGAGCATTTTGGTCCTTTTCCTGGGCCTCTGGATCACCTCTCATTTTACTGTAGCTTTTTGGCAGCTTTTTGTTGTTCTTTGCTTTGTAACAATGTAGCTTTCTAGCACTTTGTTTATTGCATGGTATCTTTCTTGCAGCACTTTTAAAGACTAACAGATTTATTTATCGCATGAGCTTTCGTGGGAGAAAATCCCACTTCGTCAGATGCTTTGAAGTGGGATTTTCTCCCATGAAAGCTCATGCGATAAATAAATCTGTTAGTCTTTAAAAGTGGCACAGGACTCTGTTGTCTTTCTACAATAGACTAACACGGCTACCCCTTTGAAATTTGCTGTGGATGGTTATTGTCAACAAAGGTGAATTCAAACAAATAATGAAGTAGGGTGATTCTCTGCCTCAACTGGGCATGTTGTTAGGGGCTGAAACAGGGTGTTCTCTGCTCCTGTCTTCTTGCAGCGCAAAAACCTGCTTAGGTTCCCTTGGTTGTGTATCCACACTGTGCCCTTTCTTTATGTTCCCTCCACCAATACCTGTACTATCCCTTGCAGAAGTGCTATGTGCCCTGTGCTTTTGGCTTTTTCCTCAGAGTCTGAGAGGAGCAGAGATCTTCCTTCTCTGAGGCTACGTACACACGATCACTTTATTGCGCGGTAAGGCTCCTTACCACGCAGTAAAGCTAGTAGTGTACACACGATCAATTTCCCTGTTGCGCGGCAACACCCTCTTGCTGCGCAACAGTTAAACCACTCAAATCGAGTGGTAGCATTACTGCGGAACAGCTGTTCCGCGGTAATGCTTGTGTGTACACATTTTGCGCATTAGACAGCCTCCGGAAATGTCCCAGAGTGCCAGTCGAGGCCACTCTGGGACATTGGAGCTGTCAAATATGTCAATTTCACTGCTCTAGCTGAGCAGTGAAATTGACATATATGGGAGCTGCCCGGTTTGGCGGCTCCCCTGGACTGAGCTAGGGGGCTGGCCCGAACC
>ML685798.1:7476591-7518462 GCA_007922175.1 Pelusios castaneus
GGACAAGTTTATCGTGTGTACATAGCCTGAGATCTTCATGGGACTGGGCTCAGCTAGCTCATCTGTATTTACCCCGCCCGACTCTTTCCTGTGCCCCTCAGTCTTGAGCTGACGGGCTATTGTTCACTCAGCTGCCCCTCCTACTGACACCACACCTGATTGGGGTAATTGAAGTTAATTATCTAATCAGCCTTTTCTAAGAGAACTGAGTGATGTCAGGGTGATCAGAGTGTAAGCTCACCTGGTGACTCCAAGCACTCTGTCAGAGGGGCTGAAAGATAGGATCTGCAGGTTAAATCTTGTTCCACAGTCTGCAGTGAAAGAGAAGACTGCCAGTATGATACCCATCATTTCCACAGGTTAGGAAAAGTCATAAGAGGGGCAGGGCACCTGTGACTTACTTCCTGTGTAATTGGGCATAATCATTTCAAGCCTGTGAATGAGGAGTCTGTGACGTGGCAAGTAGTATGGCTTATATTGAGGCCTTAAAGATTAACAGAAGAGCTACCGTGCTGCAGCATATTTTTTCGGAGGCATGGTATTTTATACCTTGCGTTTCTCCCGTCGACTGTGGCTGAAAAGTGCGGCAAGTGTAGACATATCCTAGGTTTGTTTATGGGTAAATGATGACTCTGGAGTATATCAGATTTGTTTTGTTTAGGTTGGACAATAGGAACTGATCATTCATGGTTATGGGCAGTGTTACTCCAAGGGAACTCACACAGCAATCAGGCAGATTCAGTATTTTGCCTACCTAAAAAAGGGTAACTAGAATTGGTCTGATAAAAATGCTGAGTAAGGAAGTGGGCTGATTAGATCCCCAATCATGCAGTGCTCACCTGCTTCTCTGATGCCAGAGTTCAATGCAGTCTGTGCCTTAGAATCTCTCTTCTCCACTCTGAATGGTGATGGAGATGCCTCCCTGTCCCATCTTTGATGCAAATGTGGCTAGGGGAGTTGTCTTAATCCTGTTACCCTTGTACAGAGAATTTAGGTGCATCTCCCACTGCATTTTCATTGCTTTTTGTAAGTCTTTCTTCTGATCAGTTCTGGTTCAGTCAGAAGTGGTGGGAGGGGAGTCCTTTGTGAGTTAGATAGGCTGGGTACTGTGTCAGGGTTCCCCAAGAACACAGATAACAAGTACATCATCCTCATTTAGTTTCTGGGGACTGCCTACTCCATGTCTTGCTAAATTAACTGCATTCTTGTGAAAATAATAACTAGCACAAGCTAGTCTATTATAGCCTCTAATCAGATTTGGTTCTTATTTTTGCCAGAACATGCTACTGCTGTTGGTGATTTTTCTCTCTTTATATTTAAGTGAGCAAATTATATAGAGGCAAAAAGAAGGCTGCAATATGTTATGTAGGCTGAGGAACAAAAGAAAATCTAAATGGGGGAAATGGATGTAAATAGGGTGTTTTCGTTAACCTTGTTTTGGTAATTATAACTCATATAGTGTATTGATTTTTAACTTCCTCACAACAATTTTTTTTGTTTTGTAGGCTGGATTTGGGTATGGTTTGCCAATCTCTCGTCTTTATGCTAGATACTTTCAAGGTGATCTCAAACTCTACTCGATGGAAGGCGTGGGTACCGATGCTGTAATTTATTTGAAGGTAACAACTTCATCCCATTATAAAATAGTAAAGCTCTCAATACAACAGGTTCTTTAAGGTATAATGATTAATTCTCTTGTCTGGCAGAACAGTCACCTGTTCCTCATTTCACACTTAAATTTGTTTCCAGTGTATGTAATTTCAAAAAAAAATTGTATTATTGTACTTTATGTAAATCAAATATGCAGAAGCCTAAAAGCAAAAGTTCTAAATGTGACATTTTTTATCACAGGCTTTGACTTCCAAAATAGAGAAACTCTCATGAAGAATGTGCTGCTATCAGATGCCTCTCAGTATAAAAGAGAGAGTTCCATCTCGAGTTCGTCTGCAGAGCTCAACGTTAGCAGTTGATCATAGCAGGGAGAGAGGTGTCATTCAGATAACCAGACCGCAAATAAATTAGGGCATTTAAAGCCAGCTGCTTGAATCCCGTCTGGTAGCTTATTGGAAGCCAGTGCCAGTCATGGTGCACTAGTCTGATGTGCTACAAATGTGCAGCCACATTGAATAAGCACTTAATATGCAGATCTGCACTAGCGTCAGCTTTTCAGTGGTTCCAAAATGTAGCCCAGTGTAGTGTGCATTACAATAATCTAATCTTGATTTGACAAAGGTAAAGATAGATAAAAGTGGCAAGATCTTCACTGGAGAGAGAAGGTGAATGCGCTTGGGTGTACTCACCAGCTCAGGAAAATGCCATAAATAGAAACAATGATTTACCCGGGCACCCAGGACATGCCCAGCATCTAACAGAAAACCCGAGTTGTATATCTGTAACAACTGGCAGTTGCAGTCCCATTTCAAATTCTGTCAATTCTCCCAGCTGCTTCCTTGTGACCTTATAACACTATCTCAGTCTTGTCTGAACTGAGTCACACCCAGCTGACTCTTATTCCAAATTAACCATGTTTGATCCACAGGAGTGGGCCTCCAAAACAGGTTTGAAAAAATGTTCCTTACAATATTTTTCTTTTAATTGCTTTCTTCTTATTCTCCTTGTAGCTACCATTCCCTGTGAGAGCACATTTCAAAATGGATTATTTTTTCATGAATTTTTATTCCAAAATAGTCAACCCATTTAGAACTGGGTCACCATAAACATAGTCTAAGTGGCTTCTAAAATCTCATGCGTATGGAGATATGTACATTTTAAATAGTTGAAGCTTTTGTTCAATGCAGAAGTTAGTGTTCACAATATGTCTTTTATTGTGTCTACCACTTTATTAACCATGTCTCAGCAATGATCTCTTACCATTGCTTTCATTTTTATAGGCTCTTTCAAGTGAATCATTCGAAAGACTTCCAGTTTTTAATAAATCAGCATGGCGACACTACAAGACTACACCTGAAGCTGATGACTGGAGCAATCCTAGTAGTGAACCCAGGGATGCCTCTAAATACAAAGCTAATCGATAATTTCCCATCTGTGTCTCTCCTGAAGATGACTTCTGCGTTCACTTTAAAGTCTCTGCTTTGTTCCAAAATCCTCTGAACCATAATAGATAATTACTTCCATACAAAGTTCTGTTTAGGCTTAGGGCACTGAAATAGCCAAAACAAAGTGATGTATGAGACTTAAGTAAGGCACTAAGTATTTTTGGTGTGTGTGGTTTTAGAACTACTTTACCAAAATATGCTTGGCTAATTTGGGTTTATATTGACTAAAGGGATTGCACTGTGATTGCACTTAAGTATACCATTGTATAGTGAAAGGGTACTACTTCTTAAAGGCCAGTTTTTATGCACAAATAAAATCTGTAGAATCCCTTTGATAGTTTTACAGAGCAATATGACATAACAGGCAATTTCTAATGTTGCTGAATGTGTGCTTAGAAAAACTACTCTTTGCTGCAGCTTCATATTGCCCAGTGTCATCTGTCATTAAAATCCTTTTGGGCTCTTCGGATCGTATAGCTGGTGACAGTAGAGATGCTTAATTCTTAGAAGTGCTCTGCAGCTTTAAATTGATGTTCTGAAATCCGTTTGTCAAGTGCATCCAAAATATATATTCTTATAAGGCATTGCAACTTTCACCTCTTAATAGGCACCTTAATGTTTTTCTTGATTTGCACAAACCGCCAAATGATAAACTATATTAATTACTTTAAGAAAAGATTATAAGTGCTCGTGCTCTTCTCCATTCTTGCAAGTAATTTCCATTGATGCAGAGGTGAGAGAATATATTTCTCCTTACTCGTTGCCTGTTAAGCTTTTTAGTTTTGTGTTTGGGAAAGCATACTAAGAAGCCAGACAGTTAGTCATGTAAATGAATTTGCCTTAAGGATATTGGTCACATGGAACCTAATTACTCATAAAACTGTCAATAATTTGCAAAATTATTTATCTGTGTAGCAAAAGACAATAGTTTGGTCATTTGAATTTGTAACGTATAAAGAGTTGTCGCAAACCGGCTTTTGGAGAGCATTACTGGTCTAAACATACTGGAACTAGAAGCATAGTAGAAACAATGACGAATAATTAAAAATAGGAGATGGCTGATAAGAAACTAAGGACTTCTTTCAAGGAGAGGGAGCTTTATTAGGCAGCATACAGAGTTACTTAGGAATGTCAAGAAGCTGTACCATACCTAGTTTGTACCAATTATTGCCTCTGACGTTGTATATCCATAGATTATACTATAGAGAGAAGTACTATGAAGGGTAGATGTTCTGGAAATATTCCAACTCCAAGAGTGAAGCTAGAATGGCTTGTAATGACAACAGTACTTGAAGATGCGCTCTTAGTATCTCTGTGATGTTTTGCTATTTTTTGAAAGACATTACAAGATTTTAACAAGACAAAACTTGTTTACTAAAACTCAGTAAAATATCCCTTTGTCCTCCTGAATATTTACTTTGTAAACATAAGTCTGATAGATAAATAAGGAAACAGTAAGAGCTTCCTAGATATTTTTTTTAAATTAGTTTGAGTTAGAGTGATGGTGTTACTTTGCACTTACATAGTACACTTGATCCAAGGATCTCAGAGCACCTTGTAAGCAATTCAGTCTCAGAGAATCCCATTCTTTTGATACATAAACTTAGAAAAGCTAAAGTACTGATTCTGCAGACACTCTCACATCTTTATATGGAAGTTAACCACATGTAAAACTGAGTGCAGCTTTCAGGGCCTATGTTACTTGCTTGACAATAATCCTCCATGGATGCAGACACCACTGCAGAGAAAGCTGCCTTCACCTGGTACAGCCAAGTGATCCATCCGCCACTGTGGAAAAATCAGTGGAGTGACTGAAGAGTTCTTTAAATGGCTAATGCCTTAATTTTAAAGGACACATTCAACCACAAATGTAGTCAGGGTTTTTTTAAAAGTGCCCCTGCCAACTTTTGAACTTTTACGATCTTTTTTTTTTTTTTTTAGTTGTATCCTTGTTGCTGTTTGAATGTTCTCTCTAAAGAGATGGGGGAAACTAATCATACAGGGAGACTGTGGAATTGGTTATGCACAAAGCGGCGAAATATAAAATCTGCTTGAAAATGTAGTTGACTTCAAAGAACAGGATACATGTATGAAGTGTGTTTAAGAAAAAGTTTGGCAGTTATTAGGAAAAAGTCAAGTTATAACTAATTGAGTGATGTCTAGGTCTAGATTGTTTCGGTTTGGGGAAATGTTGATGGATTGGTTATAAAATAAGTAGGAATAGAACAGTACATGCACAGGAATTTTAAGCAGACATTCCCATTTGTGTAGCAGATGTACATTAAGGAAATAAATGTAGAAGCACGTGAGTGAAAAGCGAAGACATGAAGGGCAAGTATTACCATAATGGCCGATTCATGTCTTTAATTAATTAGTTTGGTATTCAAGACTAACCCTACTGCTGAAGAGGATGAATGCTTTTGTCCTCTTTAAGCAAAGAAAGGTTCTTCCAGTTGCAGATTGGCCATCAAGTCTGCCTTACTGTTCTGGGAAGGAGGAGTTGGTGTCATGTGCATTCTGTTCACACGCTATTCCCAGACTTGAAAATTCCTGTCCTCTGAAATGTCTGCATTTGCCAGTTTGTTTCTTGAATCCTGAACTTGTCCCAACAGTTCGATAAAGGGAGATGAGAGCATATTCTGTTCTCTTTTTCTTCCACCAGGCACTTCTCCTTCCTGCTGTTTTCTTGTCATCCTCGGGTCCAGAGGTCAGCAACCTTTGCTGACCCGTGGCGGTACGTCCTCTTTGACCCTCAGCTGATGCCAGCGGCCCCCTCCACCAAAAAAAAAAAAAAAAGGTTGCCACCTGAGAATTTGTCGGTGGCCACAGCTGAAGGCCACCCCCCACCCCACCCCCCCAGCTGCTGAAATCCGCTCCGGACAGCTTCTTTCGGCAGGGTAAGTCCCCAGGCATGCTGCGGAAAGCTGCTCTGAGTTGCTTTTTTCAGTGGTGCGGAGGGAGGTCCCCACTTTTGGCACGGTGCCTGGCCCCCCACCCCTGCTGCAGAAAGAAGCCAACCAAAGTGGCTTTTGGCAGTATGCCTGGGGACAGCCCCCACCACTGAAAGAAGTCGCCTGGAGTGGCTTTCAGCGACAGAAGCGGCTATTTTGGCGGCACCATGGGATTCAACTCCCACAGGTTGGTCTTCCTCTCCCTTTTCATGCTTCGCATAAGCTACCAGCCTACCTACCTGAACAGAACTCACTCCTGACCAGGTTTGACTCCCCAACTCATGTCATCTCTCAAGGCAGCCTGTTTGCCTGAGGGGTACAGAGGAGTCGTCAGCAGGGGGACATTGGGTAGGGAGAAGAGTTTCCCAGAAAGACACAGTTGACTAATGCTCTGAAAAATGAAGCTTGCTAGTTGTTGCAATGTTTATCCTACTTAGCATAACTATAGATTCTGCTCTTATTCCTAAGTGTTTAATCCTGGTTTGACTTGTATGAAGTTATTTGCCTTAGTGTCCTGTGGCACTGAATTCAAAAGTTACATTTTATGCAATGGAAAAATGTATTTACTTTTTCCTCCATTTCAGATTTAAAGCCCTCTATCTTTATAGTATTCTCTTGTCTTGAGTTAGAGACTAGTAGATTATAACAAATGTCTTCAGCACTTTGCCATTGACAAAGACTGAGCTATGCATACCGTCTCCTAGATTCTTCTGACTCTCATACCCTGGTGGGGTTGTAGTTGTTTAATTTTTTTTTCTAGTGTATATCTTCTGGCATGTCTATCTTGAATTTAATCTGCTAACTTTTAGCTCACATACCTAGGGTTTTTAGATTCTTATTGAAGTTTCTTTAAAAAAAATTTATAAAACCCTGTGTTTCTTGATTCTTCTATTTTTCACAAGCGAAGGGGTCTCTTAGGACCAGTACTTGGAGATGAAACTTTCAAGGAGTACCTGGTTAACTGGGAACAAAATGGCAGAGGAAATTCAGTTTTGATAAATGCAAAGAATTGCACATTATAGAACATGATCCCAATTATACCAAAAAAAAAAAAAAAAAAAAAGATGGAGTCTTAGGTGTTAATATTCAAGGAAAAGATTGTGGGGTCATCATGGATAGTTCTCTGAAAACACCTGATCAATGTACAACTTCAGTCAAAAAAAACTAACCATGTTAGAAACCATTAGGAAAGGGATAGATAAGATAGAAATTGTAACACCAGTATATATCCACGGTATGCTCACACTTGAATACTGCATGCAGTTCTGATTACCCCATCTCAAAAAAGATAAACTGGAATTGGAAAAAGTAAGGAGAAAGGCAATAAAAATTATTAGAGGTATAGAACAGATTCTCTGTGAGGAGAAATTTATAAGACTGTACTGTTCAGTTTAGAAAAGTGAGGAGTGACAAAAGAGTATGACAGAGGTCTATAAAAATATGAATGATATGAGACACTGAATAAGAAAGTGTTATTTATCGCTTCATATACATAACACAAGAACTGGGTGTCACCCAATAAAATTAATAATCAGCAGGTTTAAAAGAAACATAAAGAAATACTTCTTCACACAAACCCTTGCCAAGGGAATTTGTGAAGGCCAAAAGTTTAACTGAGTTCAAAGAAGAATTGGATAAGTTCATGGAGAATAGGTGCATCAATTCATTTTGTTAAAATGGTATGGGATACAGCTCTATGCACTGATATCCTAAACCTCTGACTGCCAGAAAGTGGGATTGAACAACAGAGATGGGAGTGGATGGTTCACTCAGTAAATTGTTCTATTCTGTTCATTCTCTCTGAAGCACCTGGCACCAGCACCTGTCAAAAGATACTACACTGATGGACAACTGGTCTGATCTAATATGACCGTTGTTATGAGATAAATCTTGGTATTCTTGTGAAATGTTCTCTCCTATTATAAATTCTCCCTATAGCTTCAGTTGTGTATATTTTTCTTTTATGGCCTTAAGTGTTGTGTAGAGTTCATGTTCACTGTGAAACAGTAGTTGCTTTCCAACCTAAAGGTGACTGCATTTCAGTGGGATGGGCTATGAGCTCTGTATTTTCTATCTCACAAGCCACATGAAGCATTTGGGGAAATCTTGGCCATGTTGAACTCTGTGGCTTAACTCCAATTGATTTCACCCTTAATGTTTTTTATACAGTGCTTTTAGAGGGTTACATCTAAACTGCTATAAAGTACAAAGTGAGGTTGACTGATCTAAATAATTTTTTATAAAAAAAACTCAATTTCAGGGTCAAGTATATTTATCTCTTGACAATTATCCATGCCCAGTTGGCTCTTGTTAGATAATTAGTATGCTTGGATGCTCCTTGGTTGTAGCAGAGATGCTGTCGCTTTGTAACAGCACTTCTGCTCTTTTTTGATATTCATTTACTTATGAATGAAAATATTCTAACATGTTTTAGCAATAAAAAAAAACCTTTGAGGGCAGCTTACACGGGATAAGGATGATATATTTTACTATTTAGTAGAAAGAGGAATTTTTACCAAAAGATTATTGAATAAACACGATTTTTAAGAGCATACGTGTAGAGACTTCAGAGCTCAATCCTGCAACACAAATATGGGTGCTCATGAGAGCAATCTTATTCATCAATCTGTTCCACCAGTTCAGGACCTAAACTGTCAATGGTCTTTAAAATAATTTCCATCTGTGATGTTCCATAAAATATTTTTTTCTATTGACCTTGTTTTATGATCTTTTATTTCATTTATTTTGACTTCATTAGTAAAGATCTCTTAAAGTGCTTCACCGATTGGCATAATTAAACTTGCTTCTTTCTTCTAGGTAATAGGTAACATTGGTAGGACTCAATATATTTTCGTGTGGCATTGATGTTTGCCATCTTGTGCTGTAGCGTGCCATTTTCTTTCTTTTATTTATTTCATTTGTAAACTTCCTTTTAATCTGAATACTCAAAAATGGTGTCAGTTTGACAGTTCTGGAAATCAAAGTCCTCCATCTACAAATTGTGTTAGAGCAGGGCTTGATAAAGCGCACAAAAGAATAAATGGATACAAGTCTGACATCAGAAACAACAACATTCAAAAACCAATGGGGAACAAACACTTCAGTCTCCCTGCTCACTCCATTGATGATTTGTTAATAGCTGTGCTCACACAAATGGATAACAAATTGAAGCTTCAAAGAGAAACTGCAGAATTAGGATTCATATGCAGATTTGACACTGTTTCCTTAGGGTTCAGTAGGGACTATGGATTCTTTTTCTCATTACAAGAGGTGATTTGACCTCACCTTCCTCTATATGCTGTTCCCCAGTGTTTGAATCTAAATAACTGCTTTGATTTGCTGTAACAGTCTGACCTGATACTATGACTCTCACTTCCCTGCATTTATTTTTCTCCCATTCTGTAAATTCCCCATCTTCAAGCATCTGACGAAGTGGGATTTTCTCCCACGAAAGCTCATGCAATAAATAAGTTTATTAGTCTTTAAAAGTGCCACAGGAGTCCTTGTTTGTTTTGTTGAAGATACTAGGTTTTGCTCAAGGATGACTTTTTTTTCCAAGCAAAAATTAAGCCATTATGGCTTCAAAAGCATCGTTGGGATTTGCTAACATAACATGACGTTTGCCGGTGGGGCAGTGGAACTTAGCTGTATAGGTGTAGTGCGCATCACAATAGTATCAGAGCATCTTCAAGGCTTTTGCAAGTCAAGGCTCTACAGAAATTGCAGATCCGATGGCCATTTTAAAGAGATGATGGTACTATGTTTGATGTGGTGGTAATAACTCACCTATCTGTCAATATTAGTATTCTCTTCGTTAAATAAATACAGTGCCAGCAGTCAGCATGGGCTACTTCTAATGTAATTCATTGGGATATAGTGTTTCCTTGGTAGTTAAGCCCTGCTCTTGAGCTATCCAGAAGCCTTGTGAAGTCTTGGGCTTCATTACCTGTAAACTCTGGAAGTTCTGCTGAACTTCTGCAGCTAAAAAATATAAATATCTGACTGTGTGTGTGCGTGCGTGTGTGCATCTGCGTCTGTGTGTGTGTGTAAATTGAGCTTGTAGCTAGCAAAATACTTAGATCTCTAATTCATCCTCTTCTCTGGTAGGGGTGTTGGAAACTCATAATGACAGAGTGATATGAGTCTGCAGACTTCTATTACATTTATATCTGATTTTTAAATGTTATGCATTTTTTTTAAAAATGCTTAACATACCAGATGGGGAATTACTGGTTTGGGATTTTTGATACTGTCGTAGCTAAGAATTTCAATGAAATGGGAATGGATTTGCAAAACACTTTTTTTCCTGTGCTATAAATTCTTTTCAGAGACATGCTAATCCAGGTTAATTAGATGTAGCTTAGACTTTTGTCAGATACTATAATTCAGAAGAATGTTCAGTAACGGGGTAATATTTTCTACTGGAATTTTTAACAACTGTTCTTAATAAGTAATAATAAGGATGACAAAATCAATTGCAGGAAGGTTAATCGTTGTGAATATATAATGGATTATTTTTCGTATCTAAATTATTTTAGTTTTGAAGATGATTTGCATGGAGAAGCATTATTTGTTGTCTTGGAATATGTTACTTGTGTTTTAGAAACAGAAACTTGCAACATATTTAAAATTCCAGTGTACTGTCTTTATATGTTGTCTTGTCACCACATTTTTCCATAATTAAATGCTATTTCTTTTTTTCTGAGTTGTAATGGTTGTTTTTCTGCATTCATCTCTGTTGCTTTTGTTCTTGTAAGTAAAAACAGTTCTTGGAAAAAAATGGACATTTGTATTGTCAAAATAACACGAGGCCCGTTTCATCTTGAAATTCTCAAATGTCTTTGTAAAGTTAGGTAAGTACTGTATCATTTCCCTCATTTTATAGAAGGAGAAATGTAGGCACCGAAGAGCTTAAATTACTTACCTAATCATTCTGGGGCAGATCAAGGGATAGAAACCCATGTTTTCTGGTTCCCAGTCTACTTCTCTAACCATGTTAATAAATTTTAAGAATAAATACTTTTCTAGGTCCAAAGTCACCTTTTTTCTGGGAGAATTATTTTTATCACCTGTAAGAAATCTGCATTGCATTTCCTCACTGCTTGTCCTTTGGCATTTTAGGCTGTTCAGTGGACAAGGGAAGCGGTTAATTAAGTAGCATTGAAATAGCACCTTCTGTCAATATGTATGATATGATTTTTGACAGTAGCTGTCTTTTTAGAATGGAGAGCTGTTAGTTGCACCAGCTCTATGACTGAGCTGGGTAGCTCCAGGACACAGGATCACATTAAAGGGCCAACTTATTATGCTAGTACTTGTCTCCCATTATATTATTCATACACTTTTATTTTGCAAACTTCTATAATGCAGTTCAATCTGGCTATTCAGTATGTGTGTTTACTGTCAGTGTAACCAGAAATCTTAAATGGTAACTAGTTTTAAAATGTTTTGTATCACTAATTTTTTTTGACCCGAAGACTTTTCTTAACAGAAAATTACATTTATAAGATATCTGAGTCCGAATTTTCTTTATTCAGAGTGTCTCTTGCCATTTGGGACTGTTCATTATTGGGGGATTGTACTGATTTTGTAAGCGATAGTATAAAATGAAATTAATTAGTAATTTAAATCTACTGCTACACTTTCTGATCAAAAGCACCAGCGAAGCCAGTGACTAATTCCAAGCAATTCATTAGAAAACTGTTCTCTATCTGCCTCTGAGACAACGTGCTCTTGGATCACTCATTGAAATACATTTCTTTTTGTGTATTTCCTGTTCTGAGGACAGCTCATCACTTGCTTTTGCCGGCATGAAGATTAATAAGGCAAAAGACTTAATTTGATACCTGCCAACACATATTTTACTTTGCCTCTGAATCAAAGTTATTAGAAGTTTAAAAACTTGGGGAAAAAATTAATGCAATCAAACATTTAATCAAGTTAAATGGACAAGGCTCTTTTTTGATTAAACAAGTAAATTATGTTTGCAGTATTTAGATAATATATAGATATAAATAATGCCTTATTATTGCAACTTTCAGTCCCACAATAGATCAGATGTTGCTATTTTTTGTATTACACCGGATTAACTCTTTCAATGGATAGCATTACTCGGGTTTTTGTGTTTCCTTAAAAAGTTCCGCGGGGTTTTCATATGTATGTGAAGTGCGTGGTCACTTACAATGAAGACACCATTTTAGCATGGTGTACATTGTGTTATGGTTTTGACTTCTCGGTGGTATTCTTACCATATATAAAGTTTTTCTTTTTTTCTGTTTTGTTTCACCTTGATCTTACGTTCTTTATATGTTAACAGGCCCGCTGTTCTGTAAAAGCATATTTAATATAGGACTGGTCCATGAAAGAGTCTTTTCTGTATGTAAGCTAAGACAACCTTGTTCCTATAGAAGAGTGAGTCATTTTGTTGCAAATAAACTATGTAACCATGTATTCAATTAGAGGAACCTATTTTATTCTTTTCTCTTTTCACTTTGTTTTTGTTCATGTACCAGTCAAAATGCTGCATGAGTGTGGTTTCTGTAGTGGATGCTGGTGAACTAAAGGTTTAGCATTTTCAAGAGGAGCCTAGTGACCTTCATTTATCTTCAAAAGAAGCTGGCATCAACACCTCCTAACTTTTTTTAAGATTTGCCCAAAATTTTGCAAATTACATTAGTGTTTAAAACCTACTATGTATGTGGCATTCTGTGTCTAAGTCAAAAAGGCTTATTCTATATTGTAGCATGCAAGTTTAACTGGTATTGCACAAACGTGATATCATTTGTGATCTGCAAATATGTTTTAATAAGAGTCTGAATCTGGTGATATATTTAAAAGCATTAGCTCTTAATATTGCATTGTATGTTTTATTATACAAGTGGTGTTACTTGCTGAAAGTTTTACAGTACACAAACTGAACATCTGCATTTTGATAGGGCATGAAAATAACTTATAAGTTATAACATACCTAAGCAGTTTATGGGGCACTGAACAGTGTTACAAGATAATGATCTCTTGCTCTGAGATTAATATTCAAACACTTATTTCTAAACAGATACTGAACCGAAAGCAGGTCCTGTTGCATTGTCCTGGAGCGCTGTTATTTCTAGTGACTGATATACACAGAGTCACTTTGTGTGGTGGTGCTGTAATGATAGCGCTTGTTCATGGGGCCATCGCTTATTAGCTGCATACTAATTAAAGAATAAACTTGTTTTGTGTTCCTACATTTGAGGTCATTTTATCCATGTGATTTTAATAATGAATTGATTTCTGATTTCTGCCTATTTGGGAGGGGCTAGGGTTTTCCAATAAAATTTCAGATAGATGGCTGCTGGAATGGCTGGCACCAATTCTATAGATGTTTTGTTTAATTAGATCCTAATTCTGTGTCTTATCCAGCAATCTTTTCTCACGTGAATGCTCACATTGAAACCTGTGGGGCTATTTCATGAGTGAGAAAAATTACAAAGCCTCCTATTGGGATCACTCGACCTAAAATGAATTTGTCTGTGATGAAAACTCATGGTAATTCTTACACAGGAGAAATTGTCCCCTGTTTTTATTTATGTACAGTTTGAATATTTCAAATGTCCTCCTTGTTTTCTTTATTTGAAATAAAATACATACCTGAGACCCTTCACAGAGCCAAATCAGAAAAGTCCAGTCAGCATCAATAACTTTGATAGCAAGGAATATTTTAGGTTTTAAAATAAGTGTCAGATCTTGTTTGTTGCAGATTTGCATAAATGTAGTTTGTTGACACTCTTAATCATAAATTGCTCTGATACAATATCAGGGGAGAAAAAAGAAACTCTGACTTGTAAATTGAGCACACCAAATATTCATAAAAGTATGGAAAGGTTATTCTATTATTTTTCTACATTACTTTCTAAGTGAAAGGAAAATACACGCTAATACATATGTACATATGTTAGGTAGGACAATGCTGCCTTATATTGTTACTCCAACCTGCTAACTTATCAGTGATAGGAAGCACATTATAATTAACCTACTTTTCATAAATGGATGATGACTTTATAGTTCACAGTTCATTTGCCACATTTATTTTTTTTTATTGAAAAAGATATTTTGCTTTTCAGGAAACATGATTGGAAAAAACTATGGAGTAGCTAAAAATGTTTCCATAATTTGCTCAACAGACCATAAACTTACTGTAACAGCTGTTTCTGGAATAAGTTGAAACAGGTACATCTCTGTGAGAAAAAAATGTTGTTCTCATTCACTGTACAGGTGTACATGTAGAATACTCCTGTCTGCATTTTACCCTCTTTATGTACTTAAAAACATGAAGATCATTATTTTGAGGTAATAGACTGTTTGATTTATTTTTTTCCTCTGCTTTCTTGAACTGCTTAAGAGTTAGTTTATTGCTAGGTTGTTGTGAACCAAAGTATTGCATCTTTACAGCACATGCATTCTTGGAATTGTGGGTAACTTCAAAGGAAAATAAGGTGTTTTGGGAATTTCTGGATCCTGATCTCTTCTCCAATCAGAGATTTGGGTTGCACTTGCAAATATTGGAAGTTGTTCACGTTTGTTCATGGAGTTCTGGGACTTGATAGTCCCTTCCATAGTCTCTTCCTCCATCTATTCAATTGGAGCAGCTGTGCAGTATCCCTGATTTATCCATTGCACTCAATCTTGTAAGACATTTTTTGGAGCAACAACAAATAACTTTTTCCCGTACTTTGTTTTACCTTAAAATCTCCCAGACTGTGCTCACCTGCTACTTCTCTCCATCTGTTCCTCCCATTCCTTTCATGGCAGGAAGCCAAGAAGCACTCTGTGTGGGCTCTCACTCTGCCACACCTGCTCCCAGCCTGCACTCTTCTTTTGTGGTGAGAAGGGACTTAGAGTTGGGATTTACACAAGCCAAGGCTCTGGAGACATTTCCACAAAGGCAGAATAATCTTTGCAAGCAGTTGGGACTCGCTATGTCACTGCAGCCTCACTAACGAAGGAATCTTTGGTGGAAAGTCCATAAAATCTTCCCCAGTTTAGTCTCCTTAAAAAGCTAGCCCTATCATCCTCTCCCATATAATTATCTGGATGAATAGTCACTTTGCAAGGAGTCAGGCATACTTGCTGATTCCATTTCTTCCTAGGATGGGAATCGGGACTTGCTCTCGTTACCTCTTTAATTATATATTGGAATACATTATACATGGGCTTAAACCCACGCCAAAAGAGCTCCGTATTGAAGGAAACTGTTTTTTTCTTACAAAATGCAAAGTTCTGACAACAAAGGCCAAAAAATGCAACCAAAAATGTCCAAATACTCCAAATCCTGATCAACTTTCATGAGCTCCAGCTCCTTCTCCAAAGAAATCATAGATTTTTAAGACCAGAAGGAGCTACTACAACCTAGGTCTGATCTCCTGCATGATGTCATAGGCCATAGAATATTACTAAATATTCCTATAACTAGCCCAGTAACCTTTAGCTGAACTAGAGAACATCGTATACTGACTGAAGATTCCCAGTGGAGAATTGCCCCTGTCAGCTAAGGCTCACCTGGTGTGGAGTTGGTAGAGGTGGCTTTAAGATTCCTGCTCCCCCCAACATTTATTTTTTCCTGATTCTCCTTAGTTTAAGTTTTGGCTTTCTGTGATGTCCTCTTCTTATTCCTCCAAACATTGCTGAAGTCCTCCTGGTAAGAGTCAAGGGCTGATCTTTTCAACATACAGAATAAATTAGAAATATTTTAAAATAAACAGGTCATCATTCTATACAAAGGAGCAGTTAGGGGAGCACAATCATATGATGGTTTGAAGATCAGTTTTCCTTCAACTCTTATGCCTTATATTTGCTAAGCAAAAGTTGCAGGTTTATGAGGTGTGAGCTAATACTTGCTAAAATCCTTATATAGATAAAGCATTTGTATTAGCAAGTGAAGGCTAAGGGAGAGAACATTTGAGAAACTACAGTTGCCTTGTCCCCACTAGGATTTTAGGTAACATAGTAGAAAATCACCTTTTTTTCTACTGTGAAGCACTAGTGGGGGTGTTGGAGAGAATGACTTAAGCACATGCAAATCTACCTTTGGCTGGAAGATACTACAACTTGTGATAGAGCTGTGATGTAAAATCTGCAGTTGAAACTAGAGATGGACCCTTGCCTCATTCATCAAAGTTTCTGTCTCGGCTGGGAAGACTCCTGCAAAGAACATCCTGCCAACTAATAACTGTATTTAAGAAAAGTGTCAAATAAATCTTTATGTAATATAATGCTTGTGATTAGAAGGATTTTATTTGAGCACAAATTCTATATTTTAAATTCTCAGATAATGCAACAGAAGTTGCATTGTAATATATATATATAAAACCCCCTACCTATAATACCTACCCACTACCCCCCACACTATTAATACAGAAGGCACACCAATTTAAACAAAATCAATTTTTCTTGAGTGCTTGCACAAACCCATTCCACTGTGGGTGTATGTGCACTCCACGCACAGTTGCCAGAAATTTTTCTCTCCATTGTACAGAGATTGACTGAGGTTCAGCAATCCCATCAGGACCTCCTTTTTGAAGGGCTTGGCTCTTTTTGGAGCAGGTAGATGTGAAGCTATGTTGGCTGAGGGACTCCAGAGCTACTCTCAAGTCCCTGGGACTCTACACCACAGTGACTTCAAGGAAGCATTTGGTATCTCAGCAGCCCACCCAGTTCTCTGCCCTGCCATCCTGTCAGGACCTTCAGAGGAAGCAGGGCAGTGTCTTTAAGCACAAATATCCACCACCACCACCCCCGTCGGCCTCTGCATCAATATCTGTCCTCGCTAGATATTAGGGGTCTCAAAACCAGACTTTTCAATGGGGTGATGAGGCCGTCACTAGATCCTGTGTCCCTTGTTATTTTCAGACCACCTGTCCCATTTCAGCACGGTGTGGTCTCCTATCACCACAGATCATTGGGTGCTAAACATTATGGAAGTGGGTTATACACTCCAATTTATTTCTACCCCCCCCCCCCCCCCCGCTTCTTCCCTTCCTCCCCAGAAGCCAGAGCTGACCAAATGGGTACCACTGAGGGAAAAATTCCTGGTGACTGTGCTCAGGACATGTACATCTACAGTGGAATGGACATGCACAACATATATCAAAGGAACAACAGTTATGGAAAAGTTAAAAATAGATTTACCCAAGGCAACTCGAACTCCTATGTAACTACTTTTTTTTTAAATTATAATTAATTTCTCTTATTTTGGTACTTGACTGAAGCTGAAGGAGATAATCAGTATATGTCAGGGCAACTGTTGGAGCTCAAATGCAATCTGAGTTGCTTGACCGTGGTTTTGAGGCCTAGAATAACAAACTGCTTGCCTGACTATTCAGACCCCTGCAGCATGCCATATTCCGACTGAGAGAGAGAAATAGGATTGCTGAGGACCCTTGAAGATGTCTAGTTGCTGCATACCATGTCACATAAGGCGAAATACACAACATGTATGTTTGCAACTCTACATAGATAATGGTGAGAGGAATAACAAGTTATCCTTGAACATCAGGGAGCATTATTTTCCACTGACGACAGGTATATTTTCCCCCTCCCAGCCCCCCTTCCCATGTTTTGACAATCCCAACTATCATGGTGAAAATGCAAAGTAGTTAAGGGTAAAAGCCCAAATAGTAAAATATGTAATGATTAGTGGAGAGGTAATTAGATGAAAATGATGTATTAAAAGATATAAAAAGTCACCACACAGACAAAGGCGCACACTCAATCAACACGTAATTCAGCAGGAGGTGTTGCCAGTCAGACGCGAGGATCCACTGACTCCCTGATGAGGCCCCTGAAGAAAGCCATTCCTGTATACTGCTCTCTGAGTGCTTAGCTCTCCAGGATTAGGGAGTATGAGATATTGTAGTTAATTTTAGGCTTTGCATGTAATTAATATATTTATAGAAAACCTTGCACATTAAACCTTATTGGTCTGCCAATTGGGCGTACTGTGTCTCACTAGTATCTACACTGATCACTAAAAGTGCTGTATCAACAATTGGGGTCTGCTAGATGAACTTGTTCAGCTGTGAGTGAGGCAATCTTTGAGTATACGGTGTAAGAGTTTCCCTCATGGTGTCAGCAGAATAGCAGCCTGCATGACATGGTTCTCTGTGAAACTGTATATGGCTGCAGGAGAAGGGCTTTATGTCCTCTGCAGGAACATGTAGGTCCACATGATTTACAAGGTTGTTCTCACTGGTGTTCTTGACACCTCCCAATTCATACGAGCATAACTGAGATAAGAGAAACAGAATCCTGTAGCACTTTTAAAGTCTAACAAATTTATTTATCTGATGAGCTTTTGTGGGAGAAAATCCCACTACTTCATAAGTGGGATCTTCTCCCACAAAAATTCATGCGATAAATAAATCTTAGTCTTTAAAAGTGCCACAAGACTTTGTTTCTCTGCAATAGACTAACACAGCTACCCCTTTGGAACATGAGATAAGGGCTATATCTACACTAGAAAAAGTTAGGTTGATTTAAGTCGACTTAAAGTCGACCTTATTAAGTCGACTTAAAGTGGTTTCCCTTAACCGGGACTTAGTAATTCGACCTAACTTCCCTTAGGTCAACCTAAGAAAGTGGACTTATGCATCCACACTGGGCTTAGGTTGCCCTAAGGAGGATTAGTTCGAATTCCCCGCAGTTCTTATTAAGTCGACCTAAGCGTTCATAAGGTCGACTTAAGGAAGCCCCTTAAGTCGACCTAATGAAAGCCTAGTGTGGACGTGGATTGAGTTAGGTCGATTTAAGCCTCCTTTACTTGATCTAACTTGCCAGTGTAGACATACCCAAGGAAGCCTGTTTTCTTCAAAACATCAGTGTCTCACAGGCAATAGGGTTGTACATGTGACTGATGTCAGACTCGGTAAATGGATTTTGTGTGACATATTTATTGAAGATTTAGAGTGCAGCTCCCAGAGCTGTTGAATTGGCCAGACTCCTATGCAGAAAAGCAATAAAACTGATTTCTGTCACCGCTGTTGATGGAGCTGAGTCAACACACACAGGAAGCAGATCATTTGAGTGAATGTCATTACTCTTCATTACATCCATCTCATCCAGGGGAAAACCCAAGGCTAATTCTGGGGGGGGGGGACTTATACCTTTAAATCATTTGTTTCTTGGCCATTTTCAATTATTTAAAATAATCCTTACATTTTATACTCTATAATAAAAATATCACTAGCAAGCGAACTCTTCGCTCTACTCTGCTGCTTCTGCTCTCCCTTATTAAACAAGAATAGCTATGACTGGCACTGTCAGAGGAATCTTTCATCTGCATCTGCTAACGTGACTGTCAAAGAGAGAAAGGAGGGGGAAATCATGAAATGTTTCTGATTAATGTGGACAGGGGAAAAGAAAAGGACAGTCAGAAGTACTGTGCTGTTGAGCAACCAAGACAAAACGTTCTGATTGGAGCTTTACATAAGATGAGAGTCAAGTAATGCAGAACACTCTGGAGTGCCCTGACTGCCTTCCCCGGGAAAGCTAGAAGTATGGGGGGAAATGAGGATCAAAAATAAAAGTTAAAATAGAGCAGCTCACAGCTTCCACTGCATCTGGGCAAAGAATAAGGAAGCTCTGAAGTTCCTAATCAATAATGCGGCAGCATACCTGAGGTCAGACAAAACCCATGTACCTTGGTTAGCTGAGCGAAGTGAGGCCCAGCACTCAGTGACATTTCTCTGTTTGTGTTGTAATCACTTTTGAACACATCTGATTAATTCCAAAATGTCAGAGAATGTTTTAGGCATCACTGGGCAGAACTTGGCAAAGAAAGGAAATAGCTCTGTCTGTGGAAACTAAATTTTCCATGTATACGCTAGAATAGAGATAGGGACTGATTCTTGAGTATAAATAACCAGAAGTTTAAGAATTGCATTTCTTTAATCTCATTGCACTTGTAACCTGTAGGGTGGTTTGGGTTATGAATAAGTAGAAGTTAGATTTGGGGCCTGAGTGCAGAGAAATATGGGAAACTGAAGGTTCCTACTGTGAGAAGTTAAAGTGGGAGACAGAGTATTATGGGAAAGTAAGAGTTAGCAAGCATATGACCCATGGTTATGTTACTGTTATGTTCTGGATATAACTGGATTAAGCAAGGCTTTTTAAAAGTGTGTTTAAGAATTGTAAATGCTTTATCAAAATGCACAGTATATTATGGGAAGGATATCAATCAGAGGTTAATTTATATAATGTGTAATGATGGTGGAAATATAATTATGGCAAAGGGGAATTTAATGTTAATTAGTAGTATAATAAAGTTTAAAAAGTAGTTTTGCTAATTGCATGGGAGTTCTAGTTAACATAATTAAGGTGGGGGAGTTCCAGGAATAGAAGGTTGTACTTCACTCTGTTATCAGTGTACTGGTCACCCATTGATACACCCTTTCATCTTCGAGAGCGAGTGTGGTAGGAGCATTTGTGTACGTGGTAATTGCATGTCTGTCTGCTTAAAGCTCCTTTTCCTTTTGAATAAAGCTCAGTTGTATCACTAAGGTGATGTCTAGTCATCCTTTCCTAAATACCTTTTCTGTACCCAACCTAGAAGTTTGAACCTGGAAGCCAAGTTGGGTTTTGCTGTGTCTTTATCTTTAACAACTTAATATTAATTGCAAATATTTAAACATAAAGATTATAAAATGTTACACACGTAATGATGGTTGCCTTCTTACAGAAGCTAGAAAGTGAGTAAAATCCTGTTCTCTACTCTTTGATTAATTATATAATTAACGGTTACTGAAAACCTACACATGGATCTGGTGCTTTACAAGGAGTGGGTCTAGAGGTGGCTGCTCTCTGCCCCGAAGAGCTTACAGTTCAGTTGGGTTGAGCCAAAGCATGGGACAGCAGCGCAGGTAAAGGAGGGAGCAGTGATGAACACAGCTACACAGACAAACTCTTGGAAGAAATGGGTTTGCGGGTGGGGAAGGTAGCTGCTTGCCATACAGGAAAGTCACAAATGGCAAAGCTGAGTGAGGGAGGCTTTGAAAGGAGTGCTTGGTGAGGCTTGGGAGGTCAATGACTTTAGCGGCAGGGGTTGGACAGGCTGGGGTGGCTGTCTGCACTGCTCTTTTAGGACCATGAATGTAGAGAAAGAGGATGTCCACTATGGATTGAACATGGGGTAGATGTCATCAACAAAAGGTCTGGTACTGAATGGCAAAGCCACAGTAGAATAAAAATGGCAAGCTGCTGCACTATCTGTTGTATTTCATTTATTTTTCTCCATGGAGCTTGGGCTTATAAACAGGAACACATTAAAGCAACACTTGTTAAAAATAAAAAATGAAACTCAACTCTGACCGAAAAGTGCAGATCACCATCTGTATGCCCAGACATGGTGAGGAGGTTGGCTGTCGTCTCTGTGAATGGTGGATATTGTGCATGGAGGGCGGTATCCGTGCCAGGCGAACAGCGGCTCATGCTTAGGATCAGACTAGGTGCAGACAAGATGTCTGGCACAGGTATATGGCTTTGTCACTGGGCGAACCACTCGTGACTCTGGGTGAAAATGAGGTCGCTCTGGTGAGTCTCTCTCCCGTTCCTCATAATGAGCCAAGCATGTTAATTTTTCCCTCACACAAAAGCCTTGCTGTACAGAGAACAGTGTTTTAAAAAGAAAACCCCCACCTTACCCTGACATCCTCCATCTCTTTTCGACTGGCTCCTTGGTATAAACAGCACCGTAGAAAGCAGAGTGCTCGCGCTGTGGAGGGGTGGTCTGTGATGGAAAAACTAAGACTTATGGAGTTGAGAAGAACAAACAAGCACACCCCAGTGAAATAAATTACAGTGACTGGTTGCCTATGGCCAACAGGAGGGTTTTAGTCGCCCCATCCTTTCTGACCCAGTGGGCAGCAGCTAATCAGGGTAGCCCTCTCGTCACTCTCACAAGTGAAAGAAGCAGTGAGTGCCCCTGGCACCATGATAACTGCCTGCTGTTGCAGCTCCATAAAGAGACTGGTTGTGTCTCCACAAAACCAGGTATGCAGCAAGGATGTCTCTCCTGCACTTGTGACAGTCAGCTAAAGGCCTGGCTGACGTGGCCTATGAAAAAATAAGCTGGACCTTGCTGGGTGGAGAAAGACCCTGTGATTTTTTTCCTTTCTTGGGGGGCCTGATGCTAGGGTCCTTCAGTTATTCACCTGGAAACTCCTCTGGGTATTGAACTTTGCAGGCACAAGAACATGCAGATCAGCGGGTAAACTGCTGCCAGTACCCTGATGTACATGAACACACACTGTACATTTACACACCAACACCTGGTTTTTTAAACTAATTCTGTGCGTCTCTCTGAAACCTTACTGCTAGTTAGCTCTTCATGGGCTAGTGCAGGCTCCCTCTTTTCCAGTTGATGTCTCCTTTTTAATCCTCCTGCCTCTCCCTCTTCTCCCCCAGTGGAGTTGCGTTGTCCTGTCTGTACGGGAAACCAACAAAATGAAGAATGCTAAAATCGACAGTAACTTTCACATTGTGATGTGGTCACAGCACGAAGGAAGCAAGTAGAACAGTTGGCTTTTTCCTACCGTTGGCCATGCCATCCCTAGTTCTTGCTGCCTGGCAGGCTACAAATTGGAATTTACTATAGATTTTAGTATGTCTTGCTGGTTCGGTGCCCAAAACGCTCAGTGGACTGGAGAAGCACTTGACACACCAGCAGGGCACATTATCATACAGTATGTCCAATACAGCAGTCTCTAGAAGAGCATGGAGTAGACCATTGCTCTGCAGAGCTGTTTCAATGACTCATGTTTGGTTTTTAATTGCTTTTCCAGGTTGGGAGGAACATGGGAGTCTTGTGGGAGGTAGTTTGGCCAGCCACAGATATGTATGTCATGTTATCCAACAGCCACCACTCCTGGTGGTTGCTGGTATAGTGTAGATGGAATCTGAAGGAAGTCTCATCCCACACCGCATTGACAGGATGGTGGCTTCAACGTGGTGGTGTAAAAAGAAGGAAATTTCTTAAAGTTGACATCTTCGTGACTCTGTTAAGGACATAAGGATGTTCTGAGGAAAGGAGGAAAATCCCAGTATTCAGTTTCATTTATAAAGTTTCCATTCTTTTCCAGTTGGGTTTCCCCATGTTTGGACATAGTAAGGTCAGCTGCCAGCAGGCTGCTAGCCAGGATCGCAGACTGGGAATGCATATATATATATATGAGTGTGTGTGTGTGTGTGTGTGTGTGTGTGTGCATGCATGTCCTGTAGAGCTACCTGTAAAAGAATGTACAGTGTGTACATGCTTTCATATCCTTTAGAGCGTTGCAAAAGTTTTAAGTGTGATCTGATTGCATGGGAAGGGCAGAAATGGTGCTGCATAGACAGTCTGTTGATAACTGACATCGAGAGTGTGACGGTCCCAGGAAAAGTCTGGCTGAGGGGCTTTGGCTCCTGTGTATTCTTTAAGGTGATGACTAAACTAGCCAAATTCTTTAAAATATTTGTTCCAAGACAAGAAGTCCCAGCCACACCATTCACTCGCCTACTCTGCAGCCTTCAGAGCAATGCCCCAAAGAAAACCAGAATGCAGCAAGTGGCTTCTGAGGCACTAGAAACAAAGAATGAGATTTGCTAAAGCAAATGGGATGCAAGCTATAGTAACCTTTGCACATGCCCTGGACAAAGACCTGGTCAACAAACATTCATTAAACTGAAGCTGTTCAGTGTCCCTCCAGTGCCGACTAGCCAGATCCCTGTGCCCCCGGCATGGTTTTAGTTTTTAGTGGTGTCATTATTTTGAAAGGAAAAAAAAACACGTTTCCTGTACTGAAGAAGCACAGAGTGCATGTAGGGTGACCTGATAGCAAGAGTGAAAAATCAGGACTTTTTCTGAGGGGGTGAGGCAGAGCTGCCTGCATAAGAAAAAGCCCCTAACATCAGAATGGTCTGAGTAGTATCAGGGCGTCTGGTCTGGTCACCCTCGGTATATGGAGAGTCCAGAAGTGGCTAAATTGTCTCCGCCCAGGGCTGCTGCTGTGCGCTTGCTTACTCAGGCCTACTTCCGGGGCTGAATGTTCCCCTGTGGTGCAAATTCCCCCAAGGCTTTTGGCTGGCCTGAGCAGCTGCAGCAAGTAGTGACTGATGACAGGTTTTGTATTTCAGTCAGTTGTCCAGGTGTGTCTGAACCCCAAAAGGAAATGAAGCAGGGATGAGCTGCTCCTGAGATCTCTTCGCTGGCAAAGTGCCACTCTCCTTCCATTGCCTTCTCCTAGAGCACATTCATCTCTGTCAGAAACATCTACATGTGGTGCCTCTTCTCCCATCCACCTGCAGCTTATATGAGTGTTTTGGGTCTTTTACCGTTTCTTAGTTTTTTTACTTCTCATCCTCATCTCCTTCGCTCATGCTGCTGATGGAGGCTGAGGCAGCTTTCGGCGAGGAAGGGGGTGAGGTTTTATTGAACAGCCAAGGGATGGGCGGCGATGGCGAGCGGGACGGAGAGCGGCCGTGCGTCGGACTGCTGGTTGGGCTCTGCCTGGGTGACAAGGCCTGGAGCATTCGGCCGCTTCGCTCCTGAAACATCTGTTTCTGAAAAGCAATTTGAAAAAGGCCGTATGAGTCAGGAACAGAGACTGGCTGGCTTCTGCGCTGTGAGGCCAGGTGGGGAAAGTCAGCTGTATAAGGGCAGAGGTTCTTTAGCCTTCGGGAAAGGGAGAGACTTAACAAACTTTTCTGCTCTGATATAGAGCCAATCGAAATGGCACCTGGCGCCCCCGGTGGGGTTGCACGCTACTCATTCCAGGGCAAACGCTCATGCTTTGCAAGTCCAAAGGTGCCCCAGCAACCACTAGTGCGAATACAAAAGTGCTGCTGGCTACTTTCTAGATACACGTTCCGCAGCTCTTCTTGAGTGGGCTCTGAGGGCAGAATTTGGTTATTTGTTCTGCTCACGGATGAGACAGAAACAGATCGTTTCACTCTCACTTAGCTGGGCTGGCGCTATTGTACCATCAGGAGTCGAAAGTCATAGACGGCTAGATTGGGCAAATCTGGTGGTTATTCACATATGAAGCCAATGGGACGCCTCTTACATGAAATATGCACAAACTGGCCTTTATTTTGCTGCTGTAGCCAGCAGAGAGAACTCTGCATGCACGTATGGGGCAAAATCCTGACCCACTGGAGGTTCTCCACTGACTTCAGTGCAGCCAGGATTTCACCCTTGGACTGGGTCATTTGAGAAGTATATACCACAATTTTATGTAGTTAATTTTCACAGCAGAAATGGAATGTGTTTGCTACAAAGAAAGTGTCTGATTTGACCTTCACGGTGGAGTGAAGAAGCTACTGTCTGGGCTGCTCCTTGCAGAGTTCGCCCCGCTGGCTGAGCTGCTGTATTGGTAATTCTTTCAACCGCATGCAGCTGGGCTGTGCTCCTGTACAGAGCAGCGTATAGATAGGGTGTGAGTGAGCATATTTTAACTAGCCTATTTCTTAACAGCATCCTAGGCAGTGTGTAAGACTTTTAAAAACGATGTTAGCTGTTCTTACCCACATCTGTGCTTCCTTCTAGGATTGGACCACTACCAACTAACGTGGTCTCAAAGGCGTTAAACTCTGTTTACACAACTATTTTTAAAAGTGGTTAGTTAAAATGTCAGCTCACACATGTTTACACATGACCAATAATCCTAGTCTGCACAGGGCCAGAGCAAGTGGCTTCATGCAGCCAGACATCTAATCAAAAGAGTACGGCCTTGTCTACATGCAAAAGTTGCACCACAAATCTGCTGTTAAGCTAGTGCAAACTCTTATTTTTATCTAAATAAGTCCAGTTTAATCCAAAAGGCATGTGTCCATACAACCTTTTGTTCCTGTTTAACTAAAATGATTTATAACCACAACTTCCTTCTGGAGACATGCCTAAAGGCTTCCTCACCCAAAGTGTTTCCATGCGAAATACAGAGATCTTTCTAGCTAACAGTTCCTCTCAGCAGGGCAAGGCCTTGTTAGCCAACTCTGGGCCAGTGATACTGCGTGACTTGCACTCAGCCAACAGTGGACAACTGCATCTGGCTGTTTTAAGTTTTTGGTTCAGCATTTGTCTCACCCAGCTGATTTTCCTCTCTCTCCAACTTCTGAGCCCCTTTTGCTAACAGAACCTTTCCCTATCAGAGGAGGACGATAATCCCCAGCTGAATCCCACTTCCCACTCTTTCATTGTTGGCTTCCATCGCTGCATGGAAAATGGAGATGTGTCCTCCTCCACCTCAGGCCTAATTCTGTTGAATGGGAGTGAGATCTTCACCTTAACAAAACCACTTGGGTTAGGTTTCATTTTCCATTCCTCTAAAGAGGAACAACCAGCAAGGTGTATTATGACTGGTTTTTCTTTCAATTTTCCTTTGAAATATGCGGTGCTTACCCATTTTGGAGGCAGGATACTAGGATAGATGAAGGAATGGTCTGCTCTAGTACAATAAATCATTTGTTTCTAGTGCTGTGTATGGCCTCATGGTTGAAGTACTGGAATACAGGAGATCTACTTTAGCTCTGCTACAGACTTCCAGTATGGTTATGTAAATTGCTCAGTCACTCTATGGCTCTGTAATATTCCTCTACATCATAGGGCTGTTAGCAGGATAAATCTATGAATGTGTATGAGGTACTCACATATTATAGCAATTAGCATGATTAAAAAAAACATAAATAGCCAATGTGCCATGCAACGATTTGAATGTATACTTTGCTGAACATTTTCTGTTTTGTTTTTCCTCTTGAAAGACCCAAGAAATTCAATGAGTTTCCTCAATTTGATTTTTTTCCCCAAGTCACTGAAACTTTGTGCTGTGATAACCTTCCTTCTGGCCAAGAAGTGTGGATGGTTCCTTTGGAGCTCATCAGATCTATTACCGCAATGGTTAGAGGTATTGCTGAAATGTATGGATGGTCCTTCTTTCCTCTAGAGGCCAAGTTACTTTCTTCCACCAGACTGCTGGTTGCTGCTGGCCCAGGGAGTGAAATTCCAAATTAGAATAACAAATCTGAATTAACTATAGAGACATCACACCTGCCTTGTATTTTATCTTATATTTGAACAGAACTCTGAAAGTTAATTTGTGGCTATCAACTAAATTTCACACTCTTCCTTCAGTGGCAAAACCAAATGTTAGAACTTATTCTGAATAAGTTAAACTTCCGCAGCATATTCAGCCATGTCTCCATACTCCTGTCCTGCTTGCTAGGTCTGAAATTTTCAATGCTTTGTAAATCTCCTGGGCTAGCAAGAAGTTCTTGCTCTTTGGAGAAGCTTTCCGTCTGCTAAGCAGAGGATCAGGCAGGAAAGGGTAAACAGTGCTAACTACTGTCAGACACTTTAAGGATGTAATCAATGCTGGCAAAGATCCTGAGCCTGTAGCATCATCAATATCATTGGCAGTAGTCTCAATGAGGGGTTTTCGTCTGAATCGTTAAGAGAAGAAATGATGTGGTCGGCTGAGGCATTAGTGCTAGTGGTGGCAGATTTGGGGCGGGCGGGGGGGCTAGGAAGTTAGCTTAGGAAGCTCTGGGGCTGTGCAAAAGTTGCATTTGCAGTGTATGGACATCTCATTTTCTATACAAAATAAAAGTGGCAGTGTAAAGAACCTGAGCACTGGAAAACTCCATCTGATGATCTACAACCGCTGCTCTTTGAGTTTCTGATTCAGGATAGACATTTCAAAGTGATCACAGGTGGGCTTCCAGGTCCAGTGACAACATGTTGTGCATTAAATATGGGATCCCGAATTTTGATTAGACTGACCATAAAATGTTGGCAGCATGACTGCCTTTAGCCTCCGGCCAGTCAAACACATTCCCAACAATGATCAGGATAGCTTTCCAGCAGCGGAGAAGACTTGGCTGGAGAACAGAGTGGGCTGCTCTTTAAACTAGTTTCCAGTAAAATTGCTCAATTTTGGAGGACTTTGGTTTGCGTTTTCATTTTATAAAACAGAGACTTTTTGGAACATCTTTCTTCAATAGCACACCCTTAGCCAATGAAGCCAAAGATGTGACACTTGTGCTAGCCAGGAAGTTCATGCAGGGAACTTGCTCACTCTTGCTGCAACTCAGCCTCCTAGACCACTAGGGCTTGGGACCCCTCAAGGGGTCCAGGGTTTATTATGGGGAGGTTGTGAGCTGCCAGTCTCTGCATGTGCTGTACATGGCTGACAGCCAGAACCCTGCAGAGATCGGTGGTTGGAACGCAGCAGCTGCTGACCGGGTGTTCTGAAGGTACCATAGCCCCCAGAAGTAAGGGGGGGCATGACATGGATCGGGGTGGGGAGGTGGCATGGCATGGGGGGCCGTCATTTTGGGCGCTCATCACATCCTGAAATATTTTCAGTGAAGGTCCCAGAAAGAAACTTTGAGAACCCATGTCCTAGATGGTCTTCCTTCTGCTTTCCATTGTACTGCACTATACAAGCCTGAGATTGCAAGATAGCCTTCGGTCTGGCTCTCTTCCTAGAGTTTTATACCACATTCACCATTATTGTATCTGAGCACCTCTGGGATTCTCTGGAGGAAATAAATTGTGCATAAAACTATCTTGGTGAGCAAAAATCTCAAATGAATTCTATCTTTCCATTGCAATTTTGAAAAACAGCATTTTGACCTTTTCCAGAAATTATTTATGATTTTAAGTGGGTTGCCCAGCCCTTACTTTGCAGAAAAGGGATGCCAACACAAAGTATATTATTTCACAAATAGTAATTATAATAATAGCATATTAATGGAAGGCAAATTACTGATCTAGGAATCTAACATGCCTATAACTATTCCTGGACGTTTAGTGTCAGCAGTCCAAGCAACATTTAACTAATGCTGGTGTGGCAAATTAATGTTAATAACAGTTTTGACACTAATGGGAAGTTATCATTATTAAAAAAATAACTTCCAATTGCTAGGCTGGAGATGATTTTTAAAAACACTTCAGTTCACCGTCACTAAATCTTTCCTTAGAACAGTCCTGGTTTCGATTTCATTCTTCACCAATGACTTTTATGGGACTTTGGTCTGCAAATGTCTCTGCATGAAATTATGTCCTGTTTCTTGCTCTACCCCTGCCATCCTAAAGCAGAGGGCAAACAAGTGTTCGTTAGCAGGAGCTTCAGTGCTGTGCTTTTCACTAAGGAATTTCAGTCAATACAAGTGGTTTATGTTTTTAAGATAAATATTTTTTTTAATTACCAGTGACATTTTTTCTAGGGCTTAGAGCAGAGAATTGAGTTGAGGCTCCTAGCCTTTATTTCCACTTCTGTCAATAAGGCAGAGTGGCCTAGCATACTGCGGGTGCTGCTTAGACTGGCAAAATTCAGCAGTTTTGCCAATAATGCTTATTCCAGCCACTGTGAAATTGTATTGGCAAAAGCACATTTTTGCTGGCATAACGGCTTCTGTACAAGGAGCTTTTGCTGGCATTTTGGCTGAGAGTTGCTCAGATCACAGCTCTTCACCCCCCTGACCAACACCGCTATGCCAGCAAAAGTTTGTAGTGGCGACCTGGCCTCAGGCACTTCACTCAAGAAATAAGGCATAGCCCTTGTTCTGAACATCTTACAATCTAGTTTTAGGCATGACACACGAAATGAGAGTATCATATGTGAGGAAGGAGGGCCGGGGTAGGACCAGAGGTGCAGTAACACAAGTATACTTAAATTCACATGAGTACATCTCGTTGGTGCCACTCATTCATTTGTAAAATGAGTCCAGTACAACATATCTAACTCACAAAGGAGATGTGAAGCTTAATTAACGAATGCTTGTAAAAGCCATTGAGATCCTTAATTGAAATGCACTTGAAATGCAAATCAGTAAGTCCTAAGTGTATGTTGTTATTGTATTCTATAAATACAACAAAAGAAAATACTAAAATTTATTCATAGTCAGTTTTCATTGTACTCAACTAGTTCCAGCTTCGAGTTAATATTAAATTGGTTTCCTCATCTGTAAAACAAGGGCAATGATAAAGACCTCCTTTATAAAGCACTTTGACCTCCATTGATGACGAGCTCTATGTCAGGCGTAGGTACTATTAGTTATTATGTAAGCTGACTGGTTGCATCCATTTGTGCTTCCTCACAAATTCTAACCCGTAAATAATTAAGCCTTGCGTAAATTGCCAGCCACTTGACTTGACCCACTTTGAAATGTTTGGAAGCTCCATGACTAACTCCTAATATACCTTTGAATGATTCCATATACTCCTGCATGCTGTCCTCAGTTAATTTGCAGTTTGTCAATGGGAAGCCTGTGCTGGATTGGCCTATGTTTCATCAGCCTCTACAAAACACTTTACTCCCATGCATAACTTTAAGCATGGGGGTACTCTCATGCTAAAAATTTACGCGTGTGTAAGTGCTTTGCTGGCTCAGGCAATATATGACCCAGATTATATGCAAAAAGAACAGAGAATCATAGGTTTGGTTAGAAAGGAATAAAGAGTATCTTACTAATAACTCACATCCCAATTACTGATTGCTTTTACAGTGCTATTGAGGTTTGTAATTAATTACAATGTAACGTAAAACTTGGGACAGTAAAAAGTAAGATCTCTAGGAGTGGAGTGGGATGTATCTCCCTGGAGATCAGCTCATGAAGGTGGGTGTCATACCACCAGCGATGTTCTACTCCAGACTGGGTCATGGGGTGATTTTGTGTGACTCAGTTAACCTCTCTGTGCTTCAGTCTCTCCAACTGTAAAATTATAATAATGGAGTTGAAAATAATAGTAATGTAACCCACCCTTAAGAAGCACCATGAGATCTTTGGATGGAAGTAGCTGGGTGAATCATTCACAATAAGAAGGGGCTTACAAAAGTGCATCTTGAAGTCTTGCCTAAAGCGTGTTCATATCTGCAGACATGCCTATGACACTGATTACTAAGGTCTGAAACAATTTCTCAGTATAAATGTATGCCTAACTAAAATGTGACCATTTTTAAATTTATTATGCTATTTTAAAATATTTACAAATTCAGATTTTTAATGTTCCCCTGTTTCTTTGAAGTATTACACTGCAACATGGTTGGGCACTACATAATGTTGGTATTGCCTTTTAAAAATATAAATGTAGAAATTGTTCTGTAAAGATATTGGAAGTGGGAGATCTTTGGTCTGCGGTTCTGGTACCTGTTGTTGGATGAAATGTGTCATTGGCACTGACCTGCTGTATTGGTTTTCAAAACAAAGACGTCAGCAAAAGAACCTGCTATAGGTCGGTGTTAAGAGAAGAATAAATCAAAGGCAGACAAAATTCCTGGAATGAAGTACATACCCACGCTCCATCGGGTCCAAACAGCTCTAAAAAGTTGCCAATGAACTCTCTGGACTTCTCTTCCCATTTCTGAATGAGGTCATGGCTCTTCTCTTCCACCTTATTAACAAACTCTTTTGATTTTTCCTCTACATTTTTCACTTTTTCTTTCATTTTGTCTACCTGGTTCTGAAAGCGATATTTCTTCTCCTGTTTGAAAAGCATGTGTGGACAGACAAAAAATTATCAAGTGGGTTTAGGGAAAGAAGAAAGCTTATTAATAGTGCTTACTTTTATTGACTACTCTCTTGTACTATTTTAATATAGGTACATATGGATGTTCTGATAATATTTATCCTTTAGCACTTATGTGTTATGTTCCCCAATGGAAAACCAGAGCTCTAGATACATTAAAAGAGGGTGTCCTTGAAAAGTAATGTGAAGTATTCATGCAAGTGAAGAACTTATAACTCAACCATGTAGCAGGTAACATGCAAACTTCCACACAAGTCTTCTGCCAGTGCACCTCAATACTGGTCTTCAGCCCAGATGCTATCCCACTCCAAGGTATCTCCTGTGAAGAGATTTCTTCAAAACAGAAGAGAATCTTCACAATTGAGGTTTTGGATAACCACTGGTCCTTGCTCTTGTTCTACCAGAGAGTGGGTGTCTAGACCAGAAGGTCAGCTGATTAAACAGTTGAGGATAGGAAGGAGAGAAAGAGCTGATCAGCACACAGAGATCTCCACAATTCACTGGAAGAGAAAAATGGGATCTCAGGTAGCTTCACTCCTGCTAAGCTCCTCTGGCTCAAGCTTTCATCTTGAAGAGCCTCTAAACTCCTCAGAAACACAGCCATGCAAAGCTTAAAAGACCCGTGGGGCTGACGCTCTGTTTCTGACAAGCTGAGGAGTCAGTGCATAACCAACTTTTGGTGGTCAGGGAACTTCAGTTAACTGAAATGAAGTCGACCTGGATTACACAGGAATAAATTAATTTTCCTCTAAGGCAAATATTCTTTCGCTACACTATAGCAGTTTGACATATGAAACTGCAGCTTTGGTAAGAGAAGTGGGAGTGTAAACTTGGCCTCTTCTGATTCAAAAGAATCTACTTCCTATGTGTATTGACAGTCTTTTCCCCCTCATGTTGGCTTTGAGGCTACTTGAGTGTGAGATGGAATCTCTACTAGTTTATGCATCATCAATAGGATTGTTAATTAAAGACCAGTTGCAGAATCTTTCTTAGCAGTGATGAAGAACAAGCCAGAAAATACACAGCTTGGCTTCCCGATTCCAGTTTGAGTTTTCATGGCTGGCATTCAGAAAGCTTTTTTAAACCTCTTCATTGATCAGATATGAGGTGGAGTCTTTGGGGCCTTGCTTTTTAAACTGAGGCCATGCAAAATGCATATGCCAAAATATGTGAGCAATCATGCACCTGATTTAAAAAATTGGTATTTGTGCTTCTGTTGCAGCTAGTTGGTCATCTGAGTGCATAAATATCCCATTTGAGCAAGCAGCTACCATAGGTATTCAACTTACACATATGTATCTCTCACACATACTCCTTTGCAACAACTTTTAAAAATTGGCACCACGAGACAATAAAAAGACACTCTACAATGTCACTTTAGTTACTTTCAGAGTTTGTGTGCTTCAAAGTTTAGAAGTTCTAAAATAGGCCTGTATTTTTACTGTCATTGTTATGCTGCCCGTTTAATGGAAATAGCAGTTGCATTTTATCTTAAACTCAAAATGTCAGCATCTCAAAGCAGTACCCCACCCAGAAATTCAAAATAACACAGGAATAATTGCTTTGCAGTTTACTAGGACTAGTCAAATAGGCTAAAGCTGGTTCATCCCACCGCCCGAAGCCCTACAGTTATATAGGTAACCAAGCCTTAATTTAGGAGTGCCAGGATTTTGATTTTCTAGTGGTGCCCTTTTTTTTATTTTGGAACACTAGAATCCTTTAGAGAAAAGCAGAGCTTCTCCCTTTAGACTATAAACCTATATGTTTCTAGAGGTGGGGTGAAGAAATGCTACATGTGCTATGCAAGAAGTAACATCCTCTGACCAGTTAAGGAACAGATTTGTTGAGCTCCAAAGCAAATTCACAGCTGGCATTCCTCTGTCTGTATGATACTGAAGTATTGATCCTTATTGGGTGGAGTAGTTACAGCAGGGAAAATATGGGGAATCCTTTAGGTCTACAACAAAATGCACAAGATGCCTGAACTTCCACCTCAAACATGAGCACAGAAATTAGCCTTACAGTAGACCTGGATTGAGAATAAAGGTTCAGAGTGAAAGGGAGTGAAAACCTCAGGATCCCAAAGATCCCCCTAAACCAGTGTGACCCATTTCGAGTCACTGTCTGAACTAAATTCGTGAGCCCCTTCATATGGGCCAAATACAACTCAGGCGGGTGGAAATGTGAGAGCCAGTGTTACAAAATGAAATGAAATATGAAATGAAGACAAATACCTACATCTGTGTTTCCATCTCTAGCTGAGAGGTGCATATTGCAACAACAACAAAATCTATAGACTGTCTCCACTTCAGGTATGGGAGAATTCTACTACTCAAATGTATACTAGGTAGCTAAAGGGAGAGAGAGAGATGCATCTCATGGGGGATTTGCCAAATTGCCTCAGCAAGATAGGTGCCTAAATCCCATTGCAAGTCATGGCATCTAATCCAACACACACAGTCTGTTCCCATTGCTTAAAAATATTTAAAGGGCACTGTCCTCTTAAACATGATGTGTCTGTTTGAAATAAGATTGCTTGCTGTTGGAACAAGTAACACCTCAGAATGCTGTAAATGAAAATTTGGAGAGAGAAAAATCTGCCCTGCTCCCTATACTTTGATAGCATTTTGTGTACTGTTTCCCCCATTTCTCAGGTGACTCTTTGACAGAGCAAAATGGAGGGGTAGATGTATTAAAGAAAAAGCAGGAAAATATAGTTGCAATCCCGCAAAAATTGGCAGGGGGACTCAGGAACAGGTGTAAGACTTGACATTGCTTTTGATGCTGCTTTTCAAAATTGGCCATGTGTCTGCTTGAGAGTCTCTCTTTATAGCAAAGTGTTGGCTAATGCAATACATCAGCTATGCTGCACATAGTAAATAAACAAACATTTTGTTACACATTGTCCTTCCTTTTACATTTTTCTTCATTAATTAACTAGAGTCATTCAGTGAAGTCCATGTGTAATATGGCACAGTGCAGAGGAGCACTCCAGTAATATTACTTTCACAGGGTTATGGCTGCTAAGAAAGAGAAAATGGAGGAAGATAAACTTCAGTTTCCTTCACATCTTTACCCTTTTTCTGGACAGTACAGACAGCTCAGTTTCTAGAAGTGGCTTGATTTGAAATATGCATTGCCCACTGCAATCTTCAGAAACTTTTATACTGGCCATTCTGCTTAGATTTTAGATCACGTTATAGGCCTTGACGTACCGTTCTCTGACCTCTGCAATACCTGTCAAAACATGGCTTGCCATAGATTTCCTTGTTTTTCTGGGCTTACATTGACTCCTTTAAGCTTACATTAATATCTTTGTTTTGGATGTAATTGCTTTATAGGGGAAGAACATGTAGAATGAAACTTGTACTTTCTACCCCTGTCCTTCCAGTCTTTGGCATTTGGCCACATCACAGATGCAATAAGGAAACAAAGTCAAACTCCAAGCTGTTTCCTGGAGATACTGTGCCTGCCTTCCTTACACGATGGAAGCTTTTTTTAGTGGCAATGTTGTTGAATTAGCAGCAGCTCCATGAGAAGTTTGCAGTTGTTCAGAACCACAGACTGAAATGGGGAGCCCCGGCATTACTTAAAAAAGCTAGTTTTCCAGAGTAATGCCAAACGGTATGATGTGTGAAGGCGATACTTACCTAGACTTCATAAAAATAAACCCTCTACCCATCAATATTTCCTAATTCATCATTCCCTTCGTTTTAATCAACTCTTGCTCTGTTCTATCTCCCATTTCAAAAGCAGGAGAACCCAAGTTAGCATCTCTTATCCCTGGCTCCAAGTTTGGGCTTCTAATGGAAACTCTGTCAGAAGAGTGAGAAGATGAGCTTACTTACATTTATAAAACTAACATTCAGCTCTTTGGCTGTATATCCTCTTTGGAGGTTGCGTCGGGCATAAACGTCATAGTCTCGTACAATTCTAGTAATAATGTCTGAGGTTGAGATGCCTTCAGTTCTCTGGGTTGGTACAAACATTCCTGGTGAAAGTGGAAAACAAAGAGAGACAATAGGAAAGAGTGGCATGGCTAGACACCACAGCAGTTGGCCAAGGGTGAATGCTGAAACATAAATAGTCCTATGTTTAAGGTGCCTAACTGAGAGCTAAGAAATATACAGCGACATTCTGATGCTCTTGGGAGTTTTGCCATTGACTTCAATGAGACCGGGGTCTCACCCATGTTCTAATCCTGGGTCTGCTACAGGTTTTCTGCATGACCTTGGAGAAGTCATTTAATTGCCTTGTGCTTTATTTTCCCAGCCTGTAAAACTTGAATAATATTTGCCTGATTCCAATGTTACTGTGAGGTTGTACAGGTTGTCTGTGGTGTTATAACTTCAGACAGAAGATACTAAAATGGGCAAATTGTTATTTTATATTGCTGTTCTCATTCCCTTGGGCTCCTATGTCTACGCTGGCAAGTTAGGTTGACTTAAGGAGGCTTAAATCAACCTAACTTAAGCCCTGTCCACACTAGGCTTTCATTAGGTCAGCTTAGGAAAACCCTTAAGTCAACCTAATGAAAGCTTAGGTCGACTTCATAAGAACTGCAGGGTATTCGAACTAACCCTGAGTAGGTCGACCTAACCCTTCCTTAGGTCGACCTAAAGCCAGTGTGGATGCCTAAGTCCACTTTCTTAGGTTGACCTAAGGGAAATTAGGTTGAATTAATAAGTCCTGGTTAAGTCGACTTAATAAGGTCGACTTTAAGTCATCTTAAAGTCGACCTAACAAATTTGACCTAACTTTTCCTAATGTAGACATAGCCTTTAAAAATTGACTCTTTCATGCAGCAGAGCTTCTTCGTGATGGGTAGGGAATACAAAGTTAGTGTTGTTTGCTTGCACTCTTTAACAGGAACAGGAAGTATAACCAAAGTGGTGAAGAGAGCTACTTCTTATGACCAGTTTAGTCTTCAAAATATATAACTAGTTTTTAACCGTTTGCCCTTCAGACAAGCCCATGTTTACCTTTACAGAAAGCCTGAGACAGAGGCAATAATATCAATAAGTGTGAATAAATAAAACTTCTGTACAGCATTCAGTGAAATAATGCGCACTGCGTAAAGAAGAAAACTCAACTCCCAGAGTCACAGTCTGGCTCAGAGATGAATATGCTAGGCATCTAAGCTCTCTCTCAGGGATGGGCAAAATGGTTTAGATAAAATAATTCTACTGGTCGCTCTGGAATAAGGGCAGTGGCATTGGTAGTTCAGTATTGACTCCACTACATGGGAAACTGCAGACACAATTCCCAATAGTGCTTTTTTCCATAATATGTGCATCGTGTTCTGATTCTGTGATGAGAACAGGCATAGTAGCATCTCGAGGTGGATTGACCTTTCTATGATTCAGACAACACTGAGCAATTTGGGTTTGTTCTTGGGAAAATTGGCAATGCATCAGCTGATTTTAGCTGGTCTTTTGGAGCGGGGGACTGGTATGTTTTTCCAGGTAATGGCTTGTTTATGGCATGCTGCTTGCTTGGAGATAGAATTATCTGCTGGAGTTATTGCTGTAGCGTTAATTGACTGCAGCTTTAAAAAACTGGAAGGGAATCTACAGCCTCTGATAAGTATTTTTGTTTATGCATAAATAAAAATTAATTAACTGGCTACAACTTTCAGCAGGAGCCATGCAGGTATCTGCCATTGTTCATCTCTTTTCATATCAGCTGCTATTATCATGAATTACTGTCAGTGATGCCAGGAAACTTGTGGATAATGAGATTATGTTTAAAAAACATCCAAACAAAGCATGAGCAACAAGAAAAAACAAGCTTTCCTGTGAGCCAACCAGCAGGTGGAAGATTGGTAATGACCTAATGAGGCGATGGAGATGCAGGTTAGTGAACCTGCTACAGGAGTCTTGGGCCTGTGAAGTTCAAGCTTCACACTTCGACTTCAAATGGAGAGCTGTTTGAACACACTGTTGGTGAATGATTCACAGCCCAGAGCGGCATTGTGCTAAGAAAACTCTGTTCTCCCACTTTCAGCTGAGTGTCCTAGGCAGGAAAGGATGTGTAAAATATTAAATAATAAAGGAAAGAGAACCTCAGGGCCTTATCTGGCCCAGCCTTAAGTAGACCTTTTAGAAATGCTAAGACACCTGGTTTTTGAGGGCCAATAGAGAAACCATGTGAAAACAAACCAAATAAGGCTATAGATCCAACCTTTTATTTTAATAGTTTAATTAGGACTGCAAGAAATTGTTGTTCTAATTTATAACTGAGGCACAAGATAAGGGATGACATATGCAACTGCAGCATGAAATTTCAGGTGATGTGAGATAGGATTGGAAATAGTCTTGTGAAATAAAACTACTTGCTACTTAACTTCTTAAAAGAGTTGTACAAATATTAATTAATTAATTCTCAAAATGCCTCTATGAGTTAAGTAAGCATTATTAGCCCAGTTTCATAAGGTTCAGTGAGGAAGCAGCAGCCTCTCGTAATTTAATGATGGACACATCTTTTTTCCCCTTAAATTCTAATTGATATTTGCTAAACATAGACTTTTTTAATCTTCATCACAGTACTCTCCCTAGCATGCTTTTCAGTTGCTAAGGAAGCTATTTTGGGAAGAAGACATACATTTTTAGTGAAGGAAACTTTAACCATAGATTAGAGATTTGAGAATGCCTGTACAAAATAAGGATTACAATTGATTAAGCTTAAACTGCATTTTTAGCCAGTTTCATAAATAATATTGATAGCAGAACAATGCTTATGCTAATTAATACTTCCATCTTTTGGTTCAGTTTGTTTCATGTACCACATGCTGGGTAATATCATAAGAGGATCTCATGTTTCTAAAATGAAAGTGGTTCTTAATTAAGAGAACTATTTACAGACAAGCATCTGTAACTAGCATTCTAGCCATGTGCACACAGACTGATTTCCTGGTACCTCCTCCAAACTCTTCCCTCCTGTAACCACCCCTCCATCTATTTGTTATCTGTCCTATAGGTATTCTGTGTGTGTGAACCTTCTATTGTCCAATGCAGTTTGGTGCAAGTATAGAGCATCCAGCAGAGCTCCACGGTAAGGATAGGAGTGGATGGGAAGTGGATCCCATTCTCAAAATGGGAAATTTATGCTGGTTGGTCATTTACTGAATGGTCTTAACTGTGACTAACTAAACAAGTCATCTTGATGACTGTCTGTAGGGCAGGTAACTTTGTGAAACTGATACATAAAATTAAGCATGGTTCAATCCAACTTTCTGAGCTGCTGTATTTCTATAAGTTAATTTAAAAAATTAAAAATATTCTGAGCCCACTGCATCATTGCTTTAAAACTATACAGTCTATTTCTATTAAGATTCTGCTCATCTATAAATCTGATTGTCTCCTTTTCTTCCAGGTTTCCCACCTATTCTAATGCTATTTCTCTTCAGAACCAGACTCCTTTCATGGTGTTGAAGACCCAACATGCTGCAGAAAAGCTGGGGTGGTGGGAGGCAGTGGACCAAGAAGAGCCTATGTAAGGAGCTGTACAATGCCTATATCCTGAACTACACCCCACCAGCTCTCTACATGGCGATGTGAAAGGGATGGTGAGGTTAAGGAAAATGAGACGTGTCAACTAGGGGGCTCAGAACTATGCAGTTTAATTGATCAACAACTCCTAGGCCAGGAGGATTGACTGACCTAGCTCTCACATGGTGACCAGGATATCACATAAGGAGATCTCAAAGCACTTTAGAAATGAATTAGGTATCACATGGGGGAAACTGAGGCATGGAGTCTGCCCCGCCCCTCAGCTGGCTGCTCCACCACCTCCACCCAGCTCTGCGCTTCTGCCCTGCCCTGCCCTGCCCTTTGCCTTTGGCAGTGGGGGGATTGGGGCCCCGAGCAGGACACTGAATCCAGTTTTGGGGCCCTGACAGGGAATCATAGCCGAGGAGTGGGCTGGCCATGAAAAGCTGCAGGAGGTTTCTGGGGGTTTCTGCGGCCTCCAGTGGGGTGCCGGGAGTGTGGAGGGGGCCAACCGCAGGGATCTGGGGCTGCATGGGCCCCAGGTGGAGCACTGGGGCCACAGGTGGGGACCCAGGGTGCTGTGGCCGCGAGGGTGGGTTGGGGCACTGGTGGGGTGGAGGGGTCCAGCCACAGAGATCTGGGGCCCTGGGGGACTCGGAAGGGGCACTGGAGCTGTGGGGGCAGGGCTGAGGGTGGGGTTTTGGGGTTGCTGGTGGGACGCCGAGGCCATGGGTGATGGGGGGGGGGGGGCCAGGACCAGTGCCAGAGAGCCCGCTAGGGTGGCCTTTGGGGCTAAGGCCGCCTCTGACTGGAAGCTTCCTGAGGATGCTCCTGGAGCGTTGGGCGGAGGAGGGAGTGGGAGAGGTATCCTGGCCTCTGCCGTGGCAAGACTGTAGCAGCAGTTAGGAACTGGAGCTGCACAGGGAGAGAACCAAGTCTGTACCGACAAACAGTGACACTCACTGTTTATAATGAGAAAGCCGGGCAATATTCGGTTTGAATAGCTGTATTGCCTGGCTTTCTCCTGATAAACAGTGATTCTCACTTCTCTCACCCTCCCTATCGGTTGTTCCACTCAGTTGGAATCAATATGACCTGTCTGATTTGCTGAAATAATCTGACCTGATCCTGTGATTACACTTCATTGCATCTGTCCCTCCTTCCTATACTTTAATTTTTTCAATTTTCAAGCATCTGATGAAGTGGGATCTCTCCCATGAGAGCTCATGCGATAAATAAATTTGTTAGTCTTTAAAAGTGGCACAGGACTCCTTAGGTATGTCTACACTAGAAAAAGTTAAGTCAACTTTGTAAAGGCGACTTAATAAGGTCAACCTTAAGTCAACCGTATTAAGTCGACTTAACAAAGTGGGTCCTTTTAAATTGATTTTATTAGTTGACTTAACACTGGACATAGGTGTCCACAGTGTCATTAAGTCAACTTAATAAAGTCGACTTACGGGCTACCTCCCGTCCACACCGTCCTTAAGTCGACTTAAGAACTCGACTTAGGGAGGGGTAGTTATGAAGTCGACTTAAGCTTTCATTAAGTCGACTTAAGGAATTTCGTAAGTCGACTTAATAAAAGCCAAGTGTGGACATGGAGTAATTTAGGTTGACTTAAGGTTCTTAAGTCGACCTAAATTGCTAGTGTAGACATACCCCTTGTTTGTTTTGCTGAACTAGACTAACACAGCTACACCTCTGTGCCAAGCCTCAGGCCATGTACACACGATCACTTTCTCGCGCATTAACAGTCATTACCGCGCGATAACAGCAACAGCGTACACACGTGCAATAGGGCTCTTGCGCGTCAACAGTCCAGTTGTAGCGCAATACAAAAACCACCTCGACGAGGGTGGTAGCAGTTAACACGGAACAGCTGTTGCGCCTTTCGACTTGTGTGTACGCTTACCGCGCAATTATTGGCCTCCGGAAGTGTCCCAGCATTCCAAAGTCGTCCTCTCTGGTCTTCCCCCCACCCGCTCTGTGGCCGTGATGAAACAATCCCTGCCCTGTTTCGATTCCCGGGATTTTCGAATTTCTCCTCTGTTTCACATCCTGTTCTCTTCCTCGTGCAGTGGAGTGCAGCTCCGATCTTCACTAGCAAAGGCGGCCCATTGTGGAAGACGTGCACCCATTGGGAGCACGGCAGTGGTGCTGGACCTGATCAGCATCTGGGGAGAGTCTGCTGTGCAGGCGCAGCTACGTGGCAGCAGGCGAAATTTCGATACATATGGCATAATTTCTCTGGCCATGTCAGAGAGAGGTTATGAGAGAGACACTGTGCAGTGCAGATCAAAGGTGAAGGAGCTAAGAATAACCTATCACCGAGCGAAGGAGGCAAACCGCCGTTCGGGATCAGTGCCTGCTACATGCAGGTACAATCAGTGCAAAGAGTCCTGTGGACACATCGGCCCCCCCTCATCCACTGAATGACAGAGGCGAGCAGGATGAGGACGTGATCGATGAGGAGGAGGAGATGGAGGATGACCTGGAGGAGAGCGCAACAGCGTGTAACCAGGAGCTCTTCTGCACCCCCGCTGAGACGTCCACCCAAGACATGAATTGCAGCATGTCCTCTGAGGTGGCAGAGGGGGTTTCAGGTAAGTTTCCCTTCCGTGCAGCTATGGCTCCTGCTAAAAAATCATTGTCCAGGGTGGGGCTGCTTGCTGTCTCGGTCCCCGCTGTGCACGCTCTTTACTATGGATTCATTAGAAGTGCATCAACACAAGCAGTGATTGTCAAAAAATCATCTGTATTTAGGTCAGTAAAGGTTTCCTCCATGTACCGCCAGAGCCTCCTACTCAGGTTAGATGGGATAGCGTATGTGTCTACGC
>ML685798.1:7518472-7533122 GCA_007922175.1 Pelusios castaneus
CAGGGAGGATATGTTTCAGGAGCTGATGAAAACAACAGAGGCATCCGTGAGGGAGAATCGAGCCTGGAGAGAGGAATACCAACAAAGGAGGCAGAAACACAGGGACGAACTGATAAGCGTCATGAAGGAGCAAACTGAACTGCTCAAGAGCATGACTGCTTTGCAGACCCAGGCGATTAATGTACGGACTCCACTCCAGACAGTTCAGCCGTGTCTGCCTCCCACACCCCGTAGTCCTTGAAAGCATTTCTTTGAAGGCCACCCGTCCCCCTGGTATAGTGCAAAATCCAATCCCTCACAGAGCTACTTTTTAGAGACCTGCAGCTACACCCACCGTTAACACCTCCCACCAACCACCCACCCTTCCTTCATCTCTTAATAAAAACAGTAACAAAAGCTTTGAAGAGTGGCTTTATTTGTACACAGTGAAAATCTCATAAGGTGCACTTGATGCGTCCTTGAAGTGAACTATAGGAGGGCATCATTGAAATGCTCCCTGAGTGCCTCCCTTATGCGAGCAGCTCCTCGTTGGACCCCCCTAATACTCCTAGTGGCTGGCTGTTCGTATGCTGCCTTGAGGCACTGTGCCTCCATAGCCCACCCCGGGGAAAACTTTTCTCCCCCATTTTCAGAAATGTTATGAAGGACACAGCACACCGCAATTATAGCAAGGATGTTGTCCTCGTCCAAGTCCAGCCTCCCATACAAACAGCGCCAGCACCCTTTTAAATGGACGAAGGCACACTCCACAGTCATTCTGCAGTGGCTCAATCTGTAATTGAACCACTCCTTGCTACAATCTAGGTTTCTGGTGTACTGGTTCATGAGCCATGGCATCAGTGGGTATGCTGGGTCTCCGAGGATGACTATGGATATCTCCACATCCCCCACAGTAATTTTTTGGTCTGGGAAGAAGGTACCCCCTTGCAGCTTCTGGTACAGACCAGTGTTCCTGAAAATGCGGGCATCATGCACCTTTCCCAATCACTCAGCATTGATGTCCATAAAACGCCCCTTGTGATCCACGAGTGCTTCCAGCACCATGGAGAAGTAGCCCTTCCTGTTGATGTACTTGGTCACAAGATGGTCTGGAGCCATAATCGGGATATGTGTGCCATCTATGGCTCCCCCGCAGTTAGGGAATCCCATGGCAGCAAAGCCGTCCACAATCTCACGAACATTGCCCAATGTCACCGGCCTCTGTAGCAGAACACGATTGATGACTCGGCACACTTGTGAGATGGCTAATCCGATGGTGGATCTCCCGACTCCAAACTGGTTTGCAACTGACTGGTAGCAGACAGGAGTCTCCATCTTCCAGACAGCTATCGCAATATGCTTCTCCACGGTTAGGGCTGACCTCATGTTGGTGTCTTTAGGTCGCAGGGCAGGGGCCAACTCTGAACACAGTTCCAAAAAGGTTGCTTTCCACATTTGAAAGTTCTGTACCCTCTTCTCGTCATCCCACAGCTGCATAACAATGCGATCCCACCACTCGGTGCTCGTCTCTCGTGACCAGAAACAGCGTTGCACCGTGTGCAGATGATCAGTGAAGGAGCTCAGCAATGCGGTGCTGTTGCTCTGCAAGGCATCGATCAGCCCCTGCTCCTCAGCGTCCTCGTCTGATTCGGAGCTCATTGCGTACTGAGCTACCAGCCAAGATGTATTTAGAATGCTGAAGGCGACAGTGGAGATTAGAGTACGATCCATGCTGTCGCAATTGTGATTGCTCGCAAGTAGTGCGGCACTGCACTGTTGAAAATAGGCGTGAGTTGCTATTGGCAATGAGGAAGACGCAAGGGGAACACAGTGCACCACGGGAAACTGAGAGTTTACCCATGGCGCCTTGCGTTCCTTTCCTTCATCCCAGGATTCCAAGCGCCGATTGAGGGAAAATTGAACTATGGGATAGGTGCCCAGAATTCATTGCGGTGTACCGCGATATTGCAAAGAATTCTGTTGCGTTGCAAGGAGCAACGTGTGTACACGCTCTCCCGCAATGAAGGTCACGTTTTTTATAGCGCAATTGCCATGTTGCGCTTTAATCTGATCGTGTGTACATAGCCTGAGTGTTGGATAGGGTACCAGTGGTAGATGGGAAATAAACTCCCTTTCCTGTATTTCAGTGTTGTTTATGAACAGTTACAAATCAAAACAGTAACTCCGGCAAGAATGTTTTGTGACAAACTGAAAGGCTTCCTGGAGGTTATAGGTGTAACCTATTTTTGTTTATTCAGCCAAGGGCATCACTGGTGGTTTTAGGACGTGTGAACCTTTCTGCTGAAGTCAGCAGTACTAATTTATTGACAAGCCATAAGAGAATGTGCATTTATCTCTCTTTTCCCCCTCCAGCTGTTGTAGTTAAGAGAAAGTAACACACGTAGATGGGCTTTAAATGAAGGCTGAATGGAGACAGTTAAAATGGAAAATTGCCCTGACCTGCCGCCTTTATGTGCTTGTACACGTCATCTGAGCCAGCAGAGGAGTATGGAATGTCATCATGGGCTACAAAATCAATCTGCAAAAGACAAAGAAGAAATAATCAGATGCAGCCATCACTGAATCTGCATTGGTTTTTGGAAAGGCAATTTCTTTTCTGAACTGCATCTGCCTGCCTTTGAAATTCTCATCTGAAAGGTACTATTTAAAACACTGCTCTAGGCCTAGGCTGCAATATATGGAATTCTGCACAAAAACAGATACCCTGGTTTTGTGTGATGTCATCCTCTGCACACAGAGGATAAGGACCCTACTGCTGCTACTCTAACCTACAGGAGATCTCCTTTAGCTCAAGTGGCAGAGGGTTAACTTTTAAAACCTAAAGAGTAGGGTTTATATTTCCAACTCCTCTTATTTGTGTGTGTTTTGTTTATCTAGCAGCTGTTTATCAAAGCATAGATTCAATACAAAGGAGCATTTCACTTGCACAATAGTAAACTCCAGTTAGCTTTCATGGCATTTGGGTTTATATGCATGGTAGGGGATTCAGCAAGGTGTAAAAAGACTACCAGGCACTTGAACAGATCTGACATGCTCTCCATTAAAACATATGTGCACAGGTACATACTTTTGACTGATTATGGCACTCACTGAAATAATTGGGAGATTTGCCCTTGATTCAGTGGGAGCAGCAGGAACAAGACTTTATTCAGTATGAATAGAGCAGATTTCTGAAGCCTATCCCCTTTTCTGCACCTGCAATTTGTGGTGCAGTTCAGGGGCATCACTTCAGAAAATTCAGGGGAGAGGGGAAAGTTTTGTCAGCACATAGATGATTATAAGTGGTTGTATTATATCCTGCAAAATCTGAGGAAAGGGAAACCAAAAGTGGAGCATATCGAGCTAAGAAAAGTTTGATGGAGTCAAACCAAGGTTGGGAGGGAGAGGAGGAACAGTTGCCTCTCTTGCTCTTACATCAAGTGAATTGACCTCCCCCTTCCTCTATGTGCTGTTCCCCAGTGTTTTGAATCCTAACACCTATTTTGATTTGCTGTTACAGCCTGACCTGATGCTATGTCATACACTCCCCTGCATTTAATTTCCTCCCACTCTGTAACTTTCCTATCTTCAAAGCGTCTGACGAAGTGGGATTTTCTCCCACGAAAGCTCATGCGATTAATAAATCTGTTAGTCTTTAAAAGTGCCACAAGACTCTTTTGTCTTTCTACAATAGACTAACACGGCTACCCCTTTGGAATTTCTCTCTTGCTCTGTAACTAACGATGACCATGTTGCAGTTGATTCTTTAGCAGCTCTATGCTACCTGAGGATCCCCCTGCGCAAATCATCCCAAGAACATGAAACAACTGAGCCCTGGGTCTCTAGTTTATTGCTAGAGCAGTCTCTTATATCTGCCCCTGAACATTAACAAAGAGGATTCTTATTTGGTACAGTGAAGCTAACAAAAAGAACCCAATCATTGTCTACTTGATTGATTCAGATGAGGGATGCCACCATGAGCTCTTGTTCTATTTCTTCTTTCTTCCAAATCCTAAAACATGCTAACTCTGTTCTAAGTACTAATCTGGTGGGTCTCACTTGCCATGGCATCAAGACGAGAACGTGCACTTCACTGCCATTATAGCCCTGGGAGTTAGACATTAACTATATGAAAGAACAACTGGGTGCCTCCAGACATGGGACTACTTAGCATGTTGTGAGTATTTTTAAGTCTTAGTCTTTTTAACCCGTGGGAAGTCTCATGATATAAATCCCTGATGTATCCTTAGCTCCAAAGGCAGGAGATCTGAGAAGAATGTCCCATATCATAGGTCAATGAGTTCAATTTGCATTACCACGTTTCTAGTAGTTTGAGTCAGTCACCACAAGACAGAAGACTTGTCCATTTCTACTTACATCAAAAAAAAGGGTAAGAGAAAGTTTTCTGAGGTAGAACTGGCAGGTGATTTGTCATGATTGGCGGTGGTGATCTGAATTACTTAATTTATTCCAGCTAATAGAATCTCATATCCTTGTTATGTATTCCCAGCAGTTAATTTACAGAGGGAAGGGAAAGAGCCTGGGGAAGAATGGTACCTTATGTTTTTCTAGGAACTCTGGAGTGAGTGTCCATGGAGCATCTCTGATGACTTCATCTACGTAGCGACAGTGTCTGAGGGCCTCGTACCGTTCAGTTTCGTTCATTACAGTGAAGCCTTTGAACTTGTGGGTTAGATCATCACTGCAAACTGATATGTAAACAATCAACAAAATATTTATATGTCAACTTCACACAATTAACTCATCTGACTGGTCAGAGCTTTGTGTTCAGTATCCTTGTTTTAAAGTTGTTTCTTGAATTGAATTCAATTTTTAAACCAAATAAAAATATGCATCTTTCTGTCCTTGGAACAGAGACAAGATCAGTACATTAAATAGGAGGAATGCTCTGTAAAACTTCAGAAATTTGCCTAGACATCTCTAAATCACAGTTGGACAGATATATTGAAACCAGCACAAATTAATAGCAAACAAATGCCATCATAGTGGCTTAGGCTATGGATTTAGTGGATTTCACAGGATGTGAGGTTGAGCTTGATCAGTATTTGAACAGGAAACCTCTAAGGAAAACCCAGGTGTGGGGTTGTAAGAACCAGTATGTTCTGGAGGAATGTTGTATAGGATGTGGATGCAGGAAGATTTGTATTCTAATTGTGGCTTTTAAAATGCTGGGAAATGAGGTCTATCTCTGAGACAGGGGTGTTGTGGAGAATCATTAATGTTTGTACAGCATTCAGAAGGTGTAAAGAATTATACAAATGCTAAATATGGTCACTGCTGCAGGCTGAGTGGTTGATGATTCAGCAACCGGACACTCTTCTCTCTCACCCCAGCATGGTGCTAGTTAATGCTCTTCTGCTGAAGGTGTCATCTTTTGAATCAGATGTAAAATAGAGGTTCTCACACCTGCAATCATTAAAGATTTTAAGGTGCTTATACATAAGCATGTGGAGTTAGTTAGCATGGGAGTCTTGGCCAAAATCTAGCTCAGATAATTCTATACTCATCTGGACATCAAATGAATAAGTAATGCCCATCTTCCTATTATGTAGTTGTGGTGTATGCTGGCAACACATGTGCCACTGGTCAATGTATTTTCAATAGGGAGAGGAAATATCCCTCTGTGTGTTTAGTTTTATTTATTGTCTGTAAATCACCTTAGGGTTTGATTCTCGTGAAGAATCATTGTTCCTGATTATCAGGAGGTAGCAATTTTTAGTTGATTTCTGTTGTGTGAAAAAGTGTGTTTCCTTTTAAATTGGGCCTATTCTCCTATGGTATACACCTGTTAGCCACCAAGGACTTCTTTCTGGTTACCACACTCTTCTGGGCCTATTAGTTTGAAAGGCATTTATAAGATTTATTTTAATGACTTAATTAAAAAAAATCTTAACTTCAAATAATCATTTCAACAACAGGAAATAAATCAAGATACACACTTTGGCTATGTCTACACTTGTTAATTTAGGTCGACTTTAGCTAAGTCGACTTAACAAAGTCGACTTTAAGTTGACTTAAGTCGACTTAGCATGTCCACACCTAAATTTTAAGTCGGCTTAGGGGGGAACTTACAAATCAACCTAGACCATCCACACTGGACACCTAGGTTGACTTCTAGGGGCTAGGTGGACCTGGGAGAGGTCCACGGTGGCAGGGGGGGCACCCCTTGCCAAGTGCCAGGGGGCTCAGCCTTTGCCCCATTGTACCTGGGTACAATGGGGCAAAGGGGGACAGGGACCCTGGCAGGGCATAGGGGCAGGGTGGGCAGGGCTCTGCCCTGCCCTGTGGGGGGCATGCCATGCTCCCCCTGTGCCACCCCCCCCGGCAGGGAGGGCAGTGGGGGAGTCCTGGAGAGCCCTAAGTCAACGTGGGTCTACTCTGCATCCACACTGGCTTAAGTCGACTTTAGAAAGTCGACTTAATCCTAAAGTTGACTATAAACTAGGTTTAACAAAGTCAACTTAATTTTCCTTAAGTTGACTTAAGCAGCTTGTAGTGTAGTGTAGACGCAGAGTAAATTAAATTGACTTAAGCAAGCTTAAGTTGACTTAATTTACAAGTGTAGACGCACCCAGTGAGACATGTGACACTAGACTCTGGTGCAGTACAAATATTATGTGGCGGTTGATAGTTGACAGTTTTCCACAGCCACCAAAGGACAGCACATTATTGGGAGAAACTGACAAATATGGCTGAAAGCTTTCTCCTCATACAAAGAATGGTGGATGAAATCCTGGCCCCATTGAACTCAATAGGAATTATGCCATTAACTTCTATAGGGCTGGGACTCCACCAAATCCCTTCTTTCCCAGTGTGAGACAAGGGTCCCTAAAAAAAAAAAAATCAGCTTCCATATGCTCTCCCACTTGCTTTCTCTCTACTCTCTCTGGCTCAGTTGGAAGAGCACCAGAGAGCTCTTAAGCGTTTCCTCCAGTATGGAAGAGATCTTTCTCCCTACCGCCATATGAACAGAAATAAGTTAAGTGTAAAACCAAAGCGCAAATAAGAACATGATGCTACTTTTCCAATTTTTTTTTCAGAGCTGAGGCAATGATAAAAAATAATGTCTCACATTATTCATTTGAAAGTTTCAATGAGTTCACTTGTCCAACTTTGTTAATGTTTGAGCAGTACAGTGTTGCTGTTAAAATGTTTTGTGAAAAACAAATTTCAAAGCAACATGCACTACTATTCAAAGACACCGAATCTTAAATATACTTGTGCAAGTATCCATACTAGACAGGCTTGCATAGTCATCTGGTCAGGAAACAAAAACCATAATTCTGTGACATATGACAACTTTTGGAATGCATGCAATCAATCCATAGAGTAACAAATTCAAAAGAGTTTCCTCAATAAATGAAAATGAAATCAAAATCAGCTCATGGATGTTTTGTGATCTGAAAAATATGCTAAAATCATTAACTGGATTATTAGTTATAGATTATTCACTCATATCTACCTTTTTACAATACTGAGACTGAAAATAAAAAAGATAAATACCCGCATGGAGATATGTTGCCCTCGGAATCATGCAGGCTGCTCCTTTTAACTAGACTGGGAACCGTGCAGCTGAAGACAGAGTTAACTTGACTCTTATTCTGACATAATTTGAAGATGAACTATTTTTTAAGGAGCAAAACATTGCCAAGATGGGAAGTTGTGCTCAAAGTCATAATGTGGACACGGTTGTGGCCAAGAACATGGCAATAGTGTTCTTCTGCTCCTGAAGAACAGAGGTGAAAATCCAATGATTAAACATGACCTTACCTCCTACTAATAAGTAGCTATTAGGGAATAGAGTTTTGGCTTGCATAAGTGCTCTTGCATGGCCAGAGTGGAAGAGGTCAAATATCCCATCTGCATATACTCTCACTGGTCTGTCAACTGTGGGGAAAGAAACACAACAGCAGTTTCCATCTTAAACAGGAGTGCTATATAAATCCAGCTGATAACTTTTGGCCTCTGGTAACAATGCTGGGGGAGGCGGGGGTCTCCTCAGATATTCAAAATTACAATAGGTAAATTCAAAATATTTTATTCTGCTCACTACTTACTGTTCTATATCTTCTATACTGTGTTCTCTTCAAGTGGGGCTCTTAATTTCTTCCCCTTTCCCTGAATTCTCACTTGAAAAAATGTCACCTTCTTGTCTCATTCCACGTGTGTCATCTCACATTGTTCTCTGCTTCCTGACTTTTTTTCTTCTACAGCTTAATGCTGTACATACATGTTGGTTTCCTCCTGCAACTACAGCTTTCCTCTTCCCTCAACCTCTTTTCTCTCTGATTGACCTTTCTATCTTTCCCCTTCTTATTGCCTCCTCCTGTTTACTCCCTACTCATCATGCCCTGCCAGTGAGCTGCTGCCCTGCAAAGGAACTGCTTCACTGAGGAGCATGCCTGGGCACTTGGTTACAGATAGGAAGTCCCTGTACAACAACTGTGGCTCTGCGTTCCAGAGTTGCTGCTGCAGTGCAGCAGAAAGACATATCAATGCTCAGGGTAACATATCTCCCAGGACTCAGGTGAAATGAGGAGAAAATCATGTTCCTTGGAAAATTCTCTGAGAAGCTTGGGATGCTTCCTTAAAGTGGGGTAACAGGCAGCTTTGTTACACTTTCTTGATCCCCAATCAGATAGCACAAGCTGCATCTCCTTCTCGCAAATGAAGAGAAATACTTTTGTAACTGAAAGGCTAAGTCCATAGGTGTTGCTTTTAGTCCTATCAGCTATCAGCAAAGATATTTAATTAATCAACACTCACCTGGCGTTCCCAGGTGGGCCTGAGTGATGGTTAGTTTCTCATGTGGGGCTTGGCACTGACAGCTTATTTCATCTGCAAATGGGGCAGGTGCAGTCAGAGTCTGCAAGGCAAGGGAGGGGTTGAGATATAAAAAAACAAAACAAAAAAAACCCTCAAAAATTACATGAGCAAAGAGCCAGTTCATTCTTCAACTAGGATATCAAAACTGAATCATTTCATTGTATGTCAACACATCCTACCTGTGTATAGTGATAGCTTGTTTCCTTTTTTAAATCGCTCATGAGCACACACAATTGATACAAAAAACGCTAATTAGGCACTGAAGAGACTATGCTATTTTTAAAACATCATGCAAGCTAAACCTTGGTCTTAGTCAAGAAGCTCTAATGTTTTGGAAGTGGTTCAGGAAAATAAACAATCTAACCACACATTGAATCCAGGTATTGCTGGCGACAATCCCACAGCATAAAAGAAGCTTAGTTTTTGGTCTGTTGAGTGTATGAGCTTTCTCTTTCCCTGGGCTCTATCTTGTGTACTAGGGAAATCCAAAAGAGTTAGTGGGCGGAATAACTTGTCTTCTGGAAGACTCACGCAGGATGGCATAGATTCCATTTCCTTAGCATTTTTCCTGCAGTTTTCAGATAAAACATCTGCTTTTTGTTGTTTAATCACTTGTGAGCATGGGATAATAGCACTTAGATCAGTGTTGAAATGATTTGGTACTAGGCTTTTGGAAGACACTAACCTCTTGACTAGCTTTTGAGTGGACTGTGTACAAATTCCACCCGCTGACAAAACAATTAGATATAAACTATTTGTGCTCAGTTTTTTTCATCAAGCAAGGGTCCTTGGATATTTCATTTTATTTATTTATAAAGGACATACAAAGTCCAAGCTGGACTAAGGCAGGAAATCCCAGTGAAATTATGACTGAGTTATCTGGAATTCCTTTCATCATTATTAATAATTTTTTGTATTGGAGTAATATTTAGAAATTCTAACAGAGATCAGAGTTTCAGTTTGTTAGACACTATAAATACACATAATAAGAGAGAGTATCTGCCCTGAAGAGTTTATACTCAACAGGTACAAGAAAGACAAAGGGTAGAAGAAATGAGGTGGTGTTATTCCTATTTTGCAGATATGCACTTCCTGGTGGAATGAGAGATTAAATGTTTTGTTCAAGGTCACACAAATTATCAGAAATTATAACCCCTCAAATTATATGCTTTGCACTTGGTGATTTGATATGGTGGGAAAAGATTCCATTTTCTTGTTAGTTTAGAAATCTCCATTAGTTGAAAGTAGTAATCAATTAACAAAAAAAGTTTCCTTCTTTGTGAAAAGCAAATACATCCTCTATTAGTCTTTGCCATGGTTTATTTGGGATTTCATGACATTGCATCATTGGTTTGGTTTTGTTCTTTGGAAGAGTGCATGGGACACACCAAGTTGTCATATCTGTTATCTGAGCACTCATGACTGGATATCACAAAATATTTCTTGCCCTTTATTTACATTTTTCAGTACTTAGATGCTAGGCAACCATATAGGCAAACTAGGTGGTTGCCTCGGGCGCCAGGCTTTAAGGGGTGTCAAATTAGATGGAAGTGATTTTTTTCTCTAATTTAAAAAATAATCAATATGTTATCATTTTTCTCTATATTGAATGTGGTGTGAAGGGGCGCAAAGTCATAGTTCGCCTAAGGTGCCAAAAACCCTTGGCCCGCCTTGCTAAGATGCCTGCTGTGTTATTTGGTGGGTATGCCTTAGCACTGCTGGAATACTGTCTCTCATTTTAGCAAAAATTGCCCTCTTAATATTTTTCTTGAACTGGTTAATATGATTTCAAGTCAGTATCTAACTTTGCTTTTAATTTAAACCATTCTTGTAAATATTTATTTTTCTTGATGATGAATCTCCAGATTTGATAGACTTTAGCTCACAATGGGACACTTCATTTCTGGACCTGAGGGGGTGGCTTCCACTGTCCCCATAATGGCATAAGGTGAACATTAGGATTGATTTGCAGCCTCTTTTGGTTGGGATTCACCATAAATATTGCTTTTATAAAATTCTCGTCACTCCTCTAGATTTTAAAAATCTCATATACTGCAGTAATGCCTTTATAATGTTAAATGCAACTTCATGCTTGGATAAGATTAAAAATATAACATGGGAAAATACAATTTTCTGTTTGGGTTCTATGGAAGGGAATCCTATTCAACTAGCTGCCCACGTAGCACACTGCATACTCTTTTCTTGATCTTCTAATCACTGTCTTTTGGTTCAGTCTTTGTGATTGTTGAGTGCTAAACTGCCTTTTTATCTTCAAGCAATGTCAAGTTACTCAACATCCCACACAGGCTGGTTCATGCTGGGATAAAGAGGAAGGCAGGAATGTTAAAACAATAATGGTTATGGATGGAGGCTTGCAACTGGTAATCACATCCTAGCTAGGTACAATCTGTTTCCTGGGAGATTATTTGAAGAAAAAGATCTGGTTTGCAGCAAGAGATTTTTTTGCCAATTCAACAGAGTAAATATGTTAGGTACGTACACTTCTTTGCAATATTGGTCTCGGCCCCTACTTATGCCACGGATAATCTGCTTTAGCTTCCCATTAGCGTGGTTCTTTTTAGAAAAGGTCTGACCAGTTCTTTTCTTACCATGTGACCTCTTGACCTTCAGACATTAAAATGAACGGTAATTAGTCAAATGAGACTAAAATCAGGAAGCACGCATTTAGAAATGCATAAACATAACGTGCTTATAGATCAAACAGAATACAAAGATGGCCCTCGATTGGTAGCTGAGGCTGTGTTATTGAATCTAGACTAGGAAAAAATGTAGCTGAACTAAGTCATTTTTGGAAATGGAACACGGCCATTGAAGTTACTTAGCCCCTGAACACTGAGAGTAGTAAATTGCAACCACTAAATACCTTTAAAAATCTGAACCAAATATAGCACTTGGCTAAAGTAATGGTAAAGGCAGTGTGAAATTGTTTTGACAACACTGGGGAAATTTCCCCCAAAATTTGAACCAGCTTGAAAACAGTTTCAGCTAAACTGGAATCAAAGCATAGACCAGGCTTGGGTGGCCTGAACTGTTTATATTCAACTAGTTTCAAGATCAGCTTAAACAAGATTAGCAAAATCAGTGATTTTGAAATCAGCTCAGTACAAATGGTTCAGGCAACCCAACCCTGTGGCTCAAATTAGTTTTAAATATGGTTAGAATTTGTGAGAAAATCTCCCCAGTGTAGACAGGACATCTCCCTTTAGTCTGTAGATCCCTGTGAATGAGCCGAGCAGTGGATCTAATTTTGCATGTGGGCTCTTCGCCAATCATATTTGGGTATGGAGGATCTGACCATATGAGTGGTTCGAGTGCCACATTACCTTTGCACATGGTTTCTGTCCACTCAAATAAGTAATCTTTAAGGGACAGTGACCCATGTGTTCTTGGTTCAATATCCCGAGCTGTGCCTGACAAACACAGATCAGATTATTTAGTTTCTTTTTACATGAGTATATAGAGAATGTTACAACAACAGGTTTTGCTTGCTTGCCTCTGTCCTCAGCAAGGAAATATCTTTCTCCATCCATCTGCCATCACATTATATCTCTATCAGAATATCAGCCAGACATTGAAGGTAATTGTTTTCTCCCCATTTATTCCCCCAAGCCAATGACTGTAGGAAAACATCAAGCCAGAGAAAATGAAAACAAATGATATACAAGTTTAAAAACAAGAGTACTAATGAACAAGGAAGTTAATTATGCCATGGTGGTATCTCCCCGGAATAGTTATCCAGGAGCTGCATTCTATTTCTGGTGCCATTTCAATACCTGAAACTTGCAGTGAGATGACTGCAGTATATAGCCTACCTCTCTGTTCCTGTCTTTCATCTGCCTCCTCATGTTTTATACCTTGATTATTGAACACTAGCTGATATACTGCTGAAAAGGACACAGGTGATACAGGTAATAATGTATAGAAAATTTTGGAATTGACCTCCTCATTTTTTCCCCAAAAGAATAGTTTTTATAAAGCTTTCAGTTTCCCTTTTTCTGCCATCATGTGCCAACAATGCCCTTCTGCCTTATACATTGGCCAAACTGGACTGTCTCTGTGCAAAAGAATAAATGGACACAGATCAGATATCAAGAATGGTAACATTCAAAAACCAACAGGGAACACCTCAACCTCCTTGCATATTCTGTAAAAGACATGACACTTACAGTGCTTCAACAGAAACACTTTAAAACCAGACTCTAACATGAAACTGCAGAGTTGGAATTCTTATGCAAATTTGACACCATTAGATGAGGTCTGACTAGGGATTTGGGATGGGTCACTCATTACCAAACATGATTTCCCTCTCTTTTAACATTCTCACCTGTTGTTCCACAATGTTTGAATCAAAACAACTTATTTGGTTTGCTGAAGAAGACTGAACTGACCTTGTGACTTACATTTCTCTGTATTTATTTATTCACCTAACATGTTACAGCTTCCATTTCATGCATCTGAGGAAGTGGGATTACACCCAGTAAATAATAAATTTGTTAGTCTTTAAAAGTGCCACAGGACTCCTTGTTTGTTTTGCTGAACTAGGCTAATGTGGCTACCCCTTTGGAACTTCTCTGCAAAAACGGAATTCAAATTTCTTCAAAGGGGAGAAAAAATCCTCAGAGATCTCTTGTCAGAAGAAGCCCACAGATCACTTCCTTAAGATGTTATGAGAGGACCTATAGACCCATCTTTTGTCTTTTTATCTCAGATTATGATGAGTTTGTTGAGATTTCCCTAATTACTCTGGGTAAATTGATTGAACACAGTGAAAGTGGCAAATCTATATAAAGAAGAATTTGTCCATGGATTCTAAATCAGAGGGTTATACAATGATTATTAAAGGCACACTATCAGTGTTAAAGAAATCACACTTTTGTCTACATATATTTCAGAAGCCTTACTTGTAACCCCTACAATTTCTATAATTTATGAGACTGAGGTGGGTAATGGATGTAAGTGTCTGAAGGAGCGCTCTCTCTCTCTCTCTCTCTCCAACTATTGAAGAACTGAGACAAAGGAAGTCAGGAGCAGACTGTATTTGCACAGACACACTTACTTTTTGTAGGTAATCATTAGAGAGACCTGTTTTGCAAAATGATCCTTTTGGGGGGGATTAAAATGTACTTTAATCTTGGATGCAGGGGTAATGGTATGTTGTTATCCCTGTGTAACTAAATGGCAGCAGAACTATATGTAGCCTGCCCTAATTGAAGGGATCACTTTAATTTTATTGCATTTGCTTAGCAGGACGATGCCAAATCCAAGTGAAAGTCAGAGACAGGGGTTTCTAGCTACTGGTGCAGTCTTTGTTTAAAGATGCTTAGATATCATTTGATCCTCCCTCTCCAGTGTTTAAAGATAGTACTCTCAAATGAATCTTGTTTCACTACAGCAGAAATCACTTAAGAACAGGTCTAAGGGGCTGAACATTAGATCTGATATGTGGACTGTGTCATGGTGTAAGGCAACACAGAGGATGCAGCAAGAGCAGTGCTTTTTTTCTGGCGGAACGCACCGGAACGGCGTTCCGGCACCTCCCGACAGCGTCGGCCTCCTGGCACGGGGCCAGGATCAGGCTCCGTTGCCGGGGTCTGTCTGCCCTGCCGGGGCCGCGTTCGGTCCCCGCCGGTGCTCCCTCCCAGCTGTGCAGGCTGCGGCCGGGCTGGGGAGATTTAAATCTCCCGCCCTGAGCATGCGCAGATACAGCGTGCTCAGGGCGGGAGCGGCCTGGCCGGCAAGCAGCTCTGCCGGCCGTTCCTGTAGTTCCCAGCCTCCGGCCAGGTAAGGGGGCGCTGGAGGGAGG
>ML685798.1:7533222-7663192 GCA_007922175.1 Pelusios castaneus
TTCTTTCTTCCTTTCCTTCCTTTCCTTTTTTCTTTTTCTCTTCTTTGTCTTCCTTCCTTCCTGCTCTTTCTGTCTTTGCTTCCTTCCTTTCTTTCTTTTTTTCTTTTTCTCCTCCTTCCTTCTCTTTTTTCTTTCTCTCCCTTCTTTTTTAAAACTTTTTAAAAATTAATTTTAAATAAAAACCTTTCTTAAAATTAGATTTCAATTCCAAATTCATTCCAATTAAATTAATTAAACACAATTAATTAATTAATTCTATTTACAATCACTTTATCTTCAATTAATGCCTATAATTTCTGTCTTGTGAGTTTTCCCCAAAAATTTATTCTGAAAAAGTTTTTCACACGGCTTGAAAATTTTGCACACAAGCCACCAAACCTAGAGGGAACATTGGCTACTAGTTGCGTACACAACAGCAGGCCAGCAGGCTAACATCGGTCAGTCCCACACTCTGGGCCTGGCCGGAGCCCACAGCACCAACAAAAAGTGTGTGGATGCATTACTGCCTGCCACCCAGTACCCAGAAACACAGGCCAGCAGCAGACGTGATAGCTACACATTCACGTTTTTTTCTAATTATAATACGGCCCCCCAACAGTCTGAGGGACCGTGAACTGGCCCCCTATTTAAAAAGTTTGAGGACCCCTGCTGTAAGACCTCACAGGTTGTCTTTCAGTATATTAGCGGCCTGCATAGTTAATAAAACTTAACAGTTTTTACCTTGTATTTTTATTTCTTTGATATATTCAAAAATTTACTGTTTACTGCACTATTTTCAGTGTTATTTCTTTATGACACGATGGACATCAATAGGAGTTCTGGTACCTTTTTTTTTAGAAAAAAAGCACTGAGCAAGAGTGAGGTTCCCTGCTACCCAGTGAAACCATTAAGAAGCAGGTGAAGTGGTGGATTACATTCTGGCATTACAGCTAGAGACAGTGAGTGAAACAGAAGTAGCACTGGGGCGTGGCAGGGGTGGCAGTGCCGTGGACACCCACAGCAGTGGCGGTAACTCTCTTTCGGGGTGGGAAGTGAACCTCTACATTCTAGAACCTCACACAACAAACGGTGACTGGGTTCAGTGGAGGGAAAGCAGAGTGGCATGTTAAGGGGACATTTGTCTGTTGGACTTTCATACTGCAAAATGGGAAAGTGAGGGCAAAGGACCGTGATACTGAGATACTGTGGGGCAGGTATTCGCATATTTTTCAGTTGCGGTTTTTCCCCAAATTAATGCTGAATTTCCTCTCTCTTTTAATAAAAGTTTTATTTTGTAATACACACACTGAGTTCTTGTGAGTGGGGACACCTTGCCTCTCAGTGTGTGTCTACACAGCTTCTCAAACCCCACTGCAGTGACCCTCAGAGCCTAGGTCTACATACTTGGGGCATGCAATCCCACTAAAACAGTGCATAGACATTTGGGCTTGGGCTTTGAAGGCTAGAAGTGTGTGGGGGGGCGGGGGGGGAGGAGGGGATTTCAGAGCTCCAGTCCAACTTGCAATGTTTACAGTGCTGGTTTTAGCACCATAGTGTGAGTCCTGCAAGCCGGTGTCTGTAGAAGCCCTGAGACTCACTGCAGTGGTTTAAAAACAGTGTAGATGTACCTTTACAAGCATCCAGGGGAGGTGTTTAGTTTTCCCCAATTTCTGGGTGAGGACGTGAGATGGTTCTGTCTGGTAATATTAAGAGCAACTTCTAGATATTGAAAGTTTTATGAAGGCCAATAGGATACATCACATCTGGTCAGCACCATATCATCCATCCACCAATGGACTCGCTGAAAGATTCATACAGACTATGAAGCAAGCTCTAAAATTGGCGAAGGGACGTTCACCCCTTAAGATATGTCTGGGCAACTTCTTGTTATCCTATAGAAACACTCCACAGGCCACGACTAAAGCGTCTCCAGCTTTCCTTATGATGAGACGGCAGTTGCGCTCTTGCTTTGATTTGTTCAAACCACAAGAAACACAACAAGTGGTTCAACGCCAACAGCAGGACCAGGTCATCAGACGTGTGCCAAGAACGAAGGACCGCACCTTCACAATTGGCCAGCCTGTCCTCGCTCGAAACTATGCTTCCGGAGCTAAATGGGTTCCAGCAATAGTCATCGCCCAAACAGGACCTGTTTCTTACTCTCTCCAGACAGTGGATGGCCTGTCTTGGCGGCATGTTGATCAGCTGTTACCATGTCATACCTGTCCTGAGGGTGGATCTCAAACTGATTTAACTGACTTCACCCTTGTCGGAGATATACCATCGAGTCATGATTCAGCGGTTCATGTGTCTTCTTCTCCAGCCACCTCTTCAACACCATTGGCCTCCACCCCGGCCCAACCGGACACAACACCTTTGCCGGAGCCTGCAACTTCTCCAGCACCTGTGGCCACACTGCCATCAATACCACCTTCCGGTGTGGGTCCACCAGAAATTCGCCGCAATCCACCTAGAGTGAGAAGGCCTCCTACTCGGCTGGATCTTTAGCTAGGGGCGACCCCTTCATCATGGGACAGAATAATTCCCCGGTGGTTCGCCAGGAGATGGAGCAGTCTACCCTCATCTCCCAGTTTAATGTTTATTCTTTGGGGGGAGGGATTTTTTTTGGGGGGAGGGCATTTTCATTTGCGGGGGAAGAATATGTGGTGTGTCAGGTTACTGGGGCCATTGGGGGTTTCCATAGTGATTAATGGGAGGGTGTTAAGTACTCAGGAAAACCTGTGTGTTTGCTGGCAGTCCTTGCCAGAGATGCTGAATAAAGCTTAATAAGGAAACTCTGAAGCCTGCTATGACTACGGACCATTATTTAATCCTAATACATGACAAGTTACACTGGCCTTTCTAGTTGCTTTCTTTAGGATATGATCAGGGTTGTCCCTGGGGGGGGGGGGCGAATGGGGTGATCGCCCCGGGCCCCGTGGTTATGCGGGCCCTGCGGCCCCCCCATGGCCACACTCTTCCCTGCTCCGTGGGCCGAGATCACTAAGCCTGGCCTCTGGGCTAGCCCTCCCCGCCCCCCCGGGACGGAGCGGGTGGCCGGGACCCGCCTCTGCAGCGGCGGCCTCAGGTCCGCAGCTGGGGCACAAGCCACAGCAGCCTGGGGTCCCGGCTGCGGCCAGCTCCCTCCACCGGCGGCCCCCGCTTCCGGGGCCGGGTCCAGAACCGGCTCTCCGCCGGCAGCCTCAGCCTCCCCACCCGGGCAGGCTCCCTGGGGGGATGGAGCAGCCTGCCTGCCCTCCAGCATGGGGGGGGCGGGGCCCCACCTAAGCCAGTTGGCCCTGGGCCCCTCTCCCCCCACAGGACAGCGCTGGATATGATATAGACATTACAATAACTGAAAAAAACATTGTTTGAGAAATAGACAATGTTCAACTGAAAGGGAGAGTTGCAAATAGCATAACACATATGCACGTGAGGAAGAAATACAGTAAATTATATAGTATATAATATTTGTACCAATTCTCATATCTTATTTCTGACTCTTGCAATGAAATCTCAGTAGATCTATATATCTGACCAAAAAATATTGCACCCTTATTGCTAAGGGTCCAGCATATTTGGATAAGAAACAATGGTGTGACTCTTAGTGAAGTGAAAGGCAAATCACAATCTAGTATTTGGTGGTGATGTGCAGCAGTAAAGAAAAAATGTTTTAAAAGTGTGTCAAAGAAAATTATATTTATACAAATGAAGGCAAGGTCCTAAAATTTTCATCCAAAACAGCGAGCATTAATGAATACCAATTTCAGGTCCACATATAATACTCAAGTTGCATAGAGCTATGACCTACTCACATTTAGTCAAACTACCGGTATGCCTCTTTTAGGCTCCTCAGACACAGCATTATTATATAGTCATCTGTCCTAAGTTCCTTTTGCATGATCTCTGCGTCCCAGCACAGACCAAACTGAAGTAAAGCTGATGGCAGGTTCCCTAAATCGTATCATATTATGGAAAAACAAAAGTCTGGGTGGTTTTGTAACTATAATAAAGCTCTTTCCATCTATAATGTTGCTAACTAGAAAAGTTAAAATCATATGCATTTGTTGAGTGAGTTTTACCAGTTCACCCAAGTAAAATATCTGAAGTACTTAGTGAGCAGTTATGCATGAGTCATCCTGAATCATTGTTTAAATATCAAATCAAATAAAAAGGAAAAAAAAAAACATTAGGGATCAAAATATTGAAAGCAAAGCCAATAAAAGTTTTAGAAATAGCTTTTTCAAATTTCATCCTTCATAACATCAATGGGGAATAGTCTCTACAGTCAGCAGAGCTCTAGTTTATAGTTCTACTGAGTGAGCCTACTGATATACAATAATCTTTCTCATCTAAATGAAATATTAGTGTTCAAAACTCCTCAATAATTTCACCAACACAACAGGCGTATTTTTAAAAAACGACTATAAAATGATTAAAGCACCTATGTGAAAAGTGACTCGCTAAAATAACTGAAGGCATTTACCAGCGGGGTAGCCCTGTTTGTCTGTATACAGACAAAACAATGAGAGTCCTGTGGCATCTTAAAGACTAACAAAATTCTTTGGGCATAAGCTCTCGTGGGCTGCAACCCACTTTGTCAGAGGTAAAAAAGCTTATGCCCAGTGCTTTTTTTGTGATAGTACGCAGGGGTACGGAGTACTGCCACCTTTTTTGCCGGCCCCACTGCCCAGCTTGGTGGGGGGAGGGGGTCAGCAGGGAAAAGGAGTGTGGGGCTCCTGTCCCTTGATGGCCATGCTGCCCAGCTGGAGAGTGGGGGGCAGCAGGGGAAAGGAGTGCGCCTCTGGAAGAAGAGAGGTGGCACAGGTATAAGAGGGGTGAGAGAGGCATTTTTCAAATTTCGAATTTACTATCAAGCACCTTTTTTTCCAAAACCCAAAAAAAGCACTTCCATGTGCCTTAAGAAATTTGTTAGTCTTTAAGGTGCCACAGGACTCTCGTTTTTGAAGACATTTAGGAACATAAGTCTCATTGGCTATGACTACACTTGCTAAAATTAATTCAAATTAGTTAGTTCGAACTAACTAATTCAAACTAATTTTAGTTAGTTCGAATTAGCTTAATTCAAACTAGAAAAAGTTAGTTCGAACTAAGCAAGTGCCATTCATGGCACTTGCTTAGTTGGAATTAGCGATCCCCATTCATTTCAATGGCCGGTTAGTTCAAACTAAGAAACCCTAATTAAAGCCTTACTTCTAAAGCCCTATTCGAATTTATTAGTTCAAATTAAGGAAGCCCTTACTTCGAACTAACTAAAGCCTAGTGTAGCCATGGCTTTAGTTAGTTTGAATTAAGCCTCCTTAATTTGAACTAACTTGCCAGTGTAGACATAGCCATTGAAAGTTAATGTGACTTAGGCTACCAAGACATGTAGGTGCTTCGGAAAATGTTACTCTTAGAGACCTATTTTGGAAGGAAGGAAGGACATAGAGTATGAGTAAAGAAAACTCCCACTGCACTTCAGTGAACGGTCAAACCAAGTGGTAGTCTTTGAAGTTTGTTTTCAGGTAAGTTTCTATGTGTATTAATTTTTTTAATTGCAGCACTGTATTTATAAATTGTCATTGCTTCTTTTTGTTGTAGACACTGTCTGGGATTGTCTCCAACCTCACTTGTGAGCAGGCCTATTGTAATGATTATTTATTTAATATTTAGGTTGTGGTAATTCCCACAATGTGCAAGATGCTTTTCAAACCCAGATGAAGACAAAGGTCTGATCCGTCAAAGAACCCGGAGCTGTCTACAGGGAATTAATTGCAGAATCAAGACCAAGGAGTACATAATCTTAAACTAAATAAATAGCTTCTTCCAAATTAACCCCCAGCAATCTTTTATATTCTACATGCCTCTGCTTCCCAGTTAAACTAAGGTTTGCCTGCACTGTGGATTTTTAGTCACCAGGTAGATTCACTGGTGCAAAACCTAGTATAGACATGGGACACCAGTTTACAATTATGATTTGCACTGGTTCAATTTATCCCATTTTCAAGCAATTGGAGCCTCCATAACCAGACCAGATCTACAGTAGAGGTGTAAACTGAAGTAGCAACACTCAGATAGCTCCACCAGTGGCTAAAACCTACAGTGTGGACAAGGTATTGCAGGTATGTGATGAATGGAGTCATTAATTGGCAGGCAGGTGCATGAAAATAGGGAACACAGAGTAGGTGAAGTTAGGGGGAAGGATGGAGAAGGGAGTATCTACGTCAACATGAATTCTTATTGGATCCTCTGACTGGCTTTTAATTAAAAAATCCCAGACAGCATCTGCAAAAAAAAAAAAAAAAAACCAACCCAAAAAAACAAAAGAAGAAGAAGAAGAAAAAGGAAGTAATGGCAATTTATATAAAAGCAGTGCTACATATGGCAAAACTCATATTTCAATACACATTGAAACTTACCTGAAAACTGACTTCATTGTCTCCTGCTTTTTTCGTTCACTGAAGGACACAGAGACTTCCTTTAGTCCTACTGTGACTCTTCCTGCCAAGATGGCAGCCTCCATGACAAAGTTAGAGGAACTGACTGAAAAAAAAATATGTACATTGTGACGAATATTAATATATACATTTGCTGTCTGGGGTATTTAAATAAGCAATTAATGTTTTTAATTTAAAAGTCAACAATAGCAAATGCTTACTATGCAAAATATCCATTTGTGACCCAATTCCTTCTATGAAAATATATTTTGACCTATCCAAAGTTTCATCATAAATTAATGGACATTTTCTTTAAGCATTTTATCTTATTTAAGTTGAATTATATAGATATATACAATTTATAAATATGTAATATATGTAATATATAAATATATTATATATAAAATAAATATACATGTATATAAACAATAGGTTTTTTTTTTAAAAAATCCTGACTACACGAGGAACTCGGGATACCCTGACTATTAATTACTTTCACACCAAAGTCATAATGACTGTTCAGCAGCATGAAAAAAAGTCATTTGTAAATAACACATACTCAGTGCACTAGCATTACACTATCACCTGGTAACAAGATAAAATATGATGTAACAGAGACACACTAGTAATATTCTTTTCATTACGGCCTCCAAGTAGAGGGCCTTGTATCCCAATTAAGTGGCTGTCCCAATTAATGGTGCAACCCAACACCCATTGGCTTCATAGGAGTTGGTTCAGCAACTAAGAGAAGAGGCTATTAAAAAACTGAAAAGACTTAAAAGAAAGAAATTGTTGCACTGAATAAGAATAATGGGCTAGATCCTCATCTGATGCAAAGGTACAGTTTTATAGTTTTCAATGGAGCTATGCTGATTTACACCAGATAAGGATCTGGTTGCATATACCCTGCTTTCAATTAGTTGATCTTCATTATTTCTTTTAATTTTTTATAATTTTTTGTACATAGAACAAAGCTTAGAAATTCAAACCTTTTAATACGCTGTTTAAGTGCTTTTTAACCCTCCTGCACTTTGGTTATGAGTACTTCCCCTTTAAGACACACTTTTGTAAAGAGTCCAGATTAAGCAGCAGTCAGGACCATTCACTATCACGTTCTGATTAAGTGGAATATATCGTTTTCTTTTCACAATATTCTGACTTCTCCTCTATTTCAACATTGGCACATTTCCTTCAGCTGGGGGGAAGGAAGACATGTGCATTCCCAGTGAATCTCATCTTGGAAGTATGAATTTTCCATAAATCTTTATTCAGTGTCTCTGTTGTCATTACTGAGTTATTAACAATCATGAAACTCCAAAGCAAATCATTATGAATTCCTGTTTTATTCATGAACTGTGGTTGCCATCTTCATTCCCCTAGGAATTCTACTGGAAGAACTGATACTGTAAATACCTACTTCATGCTGATATTTCTTTCTTTAAATTCTTTTTAGTGAGAGGACAGAAGGGATAATATATTCAAAGGGATTGTATTATGTATAAGAAAAACCATAACAAACAGTATTAGTAAACACAGTGCAGTAAAAACATATGTACTTAGCTCCTCCATTAAAAAAACAACACAAAACACCCAAAGTCTTTCCATTTGTAAATTAACAGTTTTTTAAAATGTTGTTAGTTAATTATAAGAGCTGGTGAAAAATGTTACTTTAGGTCAATTGCTATTTGTCAGCACAGTACAGTGTTTGAAATAAAGAGTTAAATGTAATTATTGAAGTCGGATTTCTTTAAAAATGGTTTTAATTAAGGTTGTGATTTAATTGTGGTGGGAAACAATTTCATTTATAGTTCTAAACTACTGCTTAAGTCATGCAATGTCACACCTTAATAATATACATTTCTAGGGTTTCTTTCAGATATATCATCATTACCAGTGCCTTGAGGCAATATATACGGGGGTAGTGAAAGGTTACCACATATCTTTATCATGAATAATAAACCAGACAGTCTTAAATGAAGAACAATAAAAACATTCCAGTTTTCAGAAAGATTAACACATGAAAATATACTGCTCTAGGATAGTTGTTTTGAGCATGCAGAATGGAATCTGTGCAAGTTTCGCTCTGAAGTGGCCTGGGCTGCCTGCATGTCCCTTTTGTCACCCTTTTTATTAAAAAAACTATCAACTTGTCTCATTATCAAACACTCTCCCTGTAAGACATCCCATTTCTCCATATTGTGCCTCCAGACAACACCCTTTGAATCAACTGAAAAGCCCCCCTCTCGGATATAAAAGATGGGTGGCATTTACCAAAATTTAAAGCCCTATATCTGAGTGGAAAGCTGCCTTCTGAAGTTCTTTATGACTTTAGAAAAGCAGCAAGTAACACCTTATTATCTTGTTTATTAAAGAGCTGAATGGCTGATGCAGAATGAACCTGCAGAACACTGGAAGTGAAAGGGAACAGTGATGGTGGAAGAGGGTTTATTTCAATACATTAGACATACAGCGATAAAGGGATGCTCTATCCTATGTGCAGCCGGCTTCTTTGAATGCACTGTTCTCATACATTAATTATTTAAGACATGCAGCTCTTCTATTAATGCAGCTTTCCTAAGTCGCATGCTTTCCATTACCTGAAGTGAAATCATGGAAGTGTACACTGGCAATCTCATTAGAAAGGTAGGTGATCTTGCCCACATTATTTTTCACATATATCCTTAATTCACTGTCTTTTATCTGGATGTGGAAATTCTGATTATCTGTCATTTTATTTCCCAAAGTGAGCACAAAGACAAAGAACTGGCAAGGATAAAATAAAGAGACTGGCTGTAAATCTGAACCTAAAATAGGCTGAAGAAAAATGCTATTTTTACATTTTCTGACAGGTTTTGTTATAGAAAGAGACCTGCCATAACAGAATAGTAACCTCTTTGTCACATACACAAACACAGTAATCCAAAATAATCTATATTTTTTCCACAGATGATACAATCATTCTTTATAATCCAGTGCTCCCAGTGCAGACTCTAAGCACAATCAACTAAAATGGATTAGCCTGCAGTAGAATTCATATTTACACATTAAACCTTCTAACAATTGATTCCTTTACATTCAAACAAGGCAAAGAGCTATTGGGTGACAAATTCATGCATCCTTTGTCTTTACTTACCAACCGCGGCTGAGGGCATGTGTGTTCTATCTCCTCCATGGTTTCTGAAAGGAGCTCATTAGAAAAGGATTTTGGGATACCTGTTTCTGACTCAGCATCGGTGGTGAGCACTGGCATGGCCAGTAAATGTTTTTCTCTGTGATGCCCTCTCTGATGTTCGTTTTGCAGACAGAGGATGTTTTTCTTTGTCACGAGTTCCCTCTCCCTCCATCCCCTCCCTCCGCACCCTCCCACACCTTTCTTCTTTCTCCCTTCCCTTGAGGAATTAAGGATTTTCTTTCAAGGAGAAGCAAAGAAGCAAGGCCTCAGTTTATCACTATAACAACCAGACAGCAACAGAGCAGCTGGTCTGGGATACAGTATTCTCATTTGCATGATGTCTTCTGGTTGGTTACTGTCACCATAGTACCACTTCATCTGAGTTATGTGCTTTTCTGACATTAGATGATGCACACAGCACCAGAATCGCTGGGAGGAGGGGTCATTTAGCACTGTAGGACTTTGTTAATCTGAACAAATACTGTTGTACTCTACATATCTACCTATGATACATACTAAAATTCTCCCAAATTATATCCCCTATATGACTTGATTAAAGAAGAGATGTACTCATTTTTTGCACATAACCAGGCTTTAACTAGTATTGCATGCTGTTGGATGGAGATTTATAGACATACATGGTAAACCACATTTTCATATATGGGGAAGTAAGATGCAGGTGCACAAAAATGTGCACATTTATTGCCTATACATACTTGCAGGCATAACTATACATTGCATATACAAATACCATATATGCATATAAAAGCTAAATGATTCCTTACAATCCTGGCTGACACACAGTGGTAATGTGATGTGGTGAAACTACTGTCTATTGACGGGGCATAAGACTGAGAGTCAGCCAACAGTCCTGACTCTGCCATTTGCTTCCTATGTGACATGGGCCAATCATCAACCTATCTCTGCTTCAAATTCTATTACAAAGGTGAACAATAATACATACCTTCTTAAAGCACTTTGAGATCTTTTACTTTCTTGCATTGTAACAGTGCAAAGTATTAGTTTTCCAGATTGAAATCACAAGGTAATTAGCAGCCTGATATATCTGTTAACTAAAGATCAATGACCTATAAAGCAATCTGTGCTGCAGAGATGTGTACCACTGTCATGTTGATGCTGTTTTATAGAGGAAGCTTTATTTACCCAGTCTTAAATGACTTTGCTGTTCTTTCTTGATTTTTGTCTTTGTTTGTGAGTCTTTGGTGCTGAAAAGACAGATCCTCCAAGTGGAAACTTTTCTTGACACATCAGTTAGTGAAAAATCAATACATGGATGGACTGGCTCTTGGGTTCTGTTCATGCTAACATTTACCATATGGCATAGTTCTTACTATTGTGTTTCCAGTGACTTCAATGGCTTTGTCAGCTGGTGATCTATTACTTATAGAGCTCCATATTGCTATTATTTGGGGGACCACAAGCAGATTGACTATTAAGATTTGTACCACCATGTTATTTAGACTTGCTTATCTAGTTGCAGCCATTCACTGTAGTAAGTACTGCACACAGTGGTAAATATCTGAAGGACTGGGCCCTACCCTGTCATGCTATGTTCTACTAACGGGAATTAAGAACTGGACTTTGAAAGTAGCTTGATAGCAAAAATCTACTGCCCCTTCCTTTTTCACATTTGGAAGGAAAAACAATCAATTTATATCTCTTAAATGATTTCAGACTTGGGTATCTCTCCAAAAGTCAAATGGTTCATAACACAAATTCTTATCTGAGTTACAATCCAAGTAGACTTAGTACAGAAGAAGAATGAGAAATCTAACTTGTCCTTCGCTGAGCCAATATGGAACCTGTAGCAGAATCTTTTATTAACATGTTTATTTACTTCTCCCATGCACTGAATGTATTTTCTTGTAGCTCCTGATGCTTATAATTACGCCATTTGTAAGGAAGTATTGCATATAATGTTATGGATGTTTGTTATGGTGACGTTCCTCGCCCGGAATCTGGTCTGATATGACACTGTGCCTCCCAATTGCCCACTCCTGGACACTGACTTACCCACTTTGCTAGGTGGACCCCCCACTCCAGGATCAGTCCACATCGGCCTCCTGTGTGTAATTGGTCCCAGGCAGTGGAAGTGCGCTCACTAGTCACTTGGGATGGTCTCCCAGTGAACAACCCCAGTCCCCAGATGCCTCCCTGGGAACTTCCACCCTTCCCAGATCACTGGAGTCTCATTTACTCTGGTCTGTCAGGCCATGTACACATGATCACTTTATCGCGCATTAACAGTCATTACCACGCGATAACAGCAACAGCGTACACACGTGCAATAGGGCTCTTGCACGTCAACAGCCCAGTTGTAGCACAATACAAAAACTACCTCGACGAGGGTGGTAGCAATTAACGCGGAACAGCTGTTGCACCTTTCGACTCGTGCGTACGATTACCGCGCAATGATTGGCCTCCGGAAGTGTCCCAGCATTCCAAAGTCGTCCTCTCTGGTCTTCCCCCCACCCGCTCTGTGGCCGTGACGAAACAGTCCCTGCCCTGTTTCAATTCCCGGGATTTTCGAATTTCTCCTCTGTTTCACTTCCTGTTCTTTTCCTCATGGAGTGGAGTGCAGCTCCGATCTTCACTAGCAATGGCGGCCCATCGTGGAAGACGCGCACCCATTTGGAGCACGGCACAGGTGCTGGACCTGATCAGCATCTGGGGAGAGTCTGCTGTGCAGGCGCAGCTACGCGGCAGCAGGCGAAATTTCGATACATATGGCATAATTTCTCGGGCTATGTCAGAGATATGTTATGAGAGAGACACTGTGCAGTGCAGATCAAAGGTGAAGGAGCTAAGAATAACCTATCACTGAGAGAAGGAGGCAAACCGCCATTCGGGATCAGCGCCTGCTACATGCAGGTACTACAAGGAAATCGAAGCCATCTTCAGTGGGGACCCCACAACCAGTGCAAAGAGTCCTGTGGGCACATCGCCCCCCCCCCATAAACTGAATCCCAGAGCCGAGCAGGATGAGGACATGATCGATGAAGAGGAGGAGATGGAGGATGACCTGGAGGAGAGCGCAACAGCGTGTAGCCAGGAGCTCTTCTGCACCCCCGCTGAGACGTCCACCCAAGACATGAATTGCAGCGTGATCTCTGAGGCGGCAGAGGGGGGTTCAGGTAAGTTTCTTTTCCGTGCAGCTATGGCTCCTGCTAAAAAATCATTGTCCGGGGCGGGGGTGCTTGCTGTCTCAGTCCCCGCTGTGAACGCTCTTTACTATGGATTCATTAGAAGTGCATCAACACAAGCAGTGATTGTCAAAAAATCATCTGTATTTAGGTCACTAAAGGTTTCCTCGATGTACCGCCAGAGCCACCTACTCAGGTTAGATGGGATAGCGTATGTGTCTACGCTCCCGTATAAGGATACTCGGCCTCGCCAGCTGCAAAGCACAGCACTAGGAACCATAGCAGCACACAAGGCAGCAGCATACGGTCCCGGCTGGCATCTGGTGGCATGTAGGATATGTATTCTAGCTGGCAGGGGCACTCTGAGGAGAGAGATATCGGGTTCCATCTGTGTGCCCTGTGCAGAATGTTAGCCCACAGTAAGGTTTCTATTAGGACATACCTTGTCCGCTTCAGCAAAGCATAGGATGTTGACTGCCCTGTACCTTCCAGTGGAATGTGCTACTGGAAGGTTACATTGGTTATCTAGGCTATGTGTTAACAATAGCTTTATTATTCTTTTTTTTATTAGATTCGACCTTCACAAGGCCAGTGTCTACCCCAGCTGACCGCATGAGAAACATTCGGCGGTGTGCTCGAAGAAACAGGGAGGATATGTTTCAGGAGCTGATGAAAACAACAGAGGCATCCGTGAGGGAGAATCGAGCCTGGAGAGAGGAATCCCAACAGAGGAGGCAGAAACACAGGGACAAACTGATAAGCGTCATGAAGGAGCAAACAGAACTGCTCAAGAGCATGATTGCTCTGCAGACCCAGGCCATTAATGTACAGACTCCACTCCAGACACTTCAGCCGTGTCTGCCTCCCACACCCCAAAGGGGTAGCCATGTTAGTCTATTGTAGAAAGACGACAGAGTCCTGTGGCACTTTTAAAGACTAACAGATTTATTTATCGCATGAGCTTTTGTGGGAGAAGATCCCACTTCGTCAGACGCTTTGAAGATAGGAAAGTTACAGAGTGGGAGGAAATTAAATGCAGGGGAGTGTATGACATAGCATCAGGTCAGGCTGTAACAGCAAATCAAAGTAGGTGTTAGGATTCAAAACACTGGGGAACAGCACATAGAAGAGGGGGAGGTCAAATCACTAGTTGTAATGCGAGAAAAAGCCATAGTCCCTGTTTAACTCCAAGCCAACTGAGTCAAATTTGCATATAAGTTCGAGTTCTGCAGTATCTCTTTGAAGCTGTGATTTGTTATTCATCTGTTTCAACACAGCTATTAACAAGTCGTCAAGGGAGTGAGCAGGGAGATTGAAGTGTTCCCCTACAGGTTTTGCAGTGTTGCAATTTCTGATGTCAGATTTGTGTCCATTGATTCTTTGGTTCAGAGACTGTCCTGTCTGTCCAATATATAAGGCAGAGGGGCATTTGTGGCACATGATGGCATAAATCACATTGGTGGATGAGCAGGTGAACGAGCCCTTGATGGAGTAGGTGGCTTGATTAGGCCCTGTGATGGTGTCATCAGTGTAGATATGAGGGCAAAGTTGGCAGCGTGGTCTGCTGCAGGGCTGTGTTCCTGCTTTAGTGTTTCTGTTCTGTGATCTGTAGTTGCTGGTAAGTATCCTTTTAAGATTAGGGGGCTGTCTGAAAGCAAGGAGAGGTCTGTCTCCTAAGGCTTGAGAGAGTGAGGGGTCATTCTGTAAAATAGGCTGTAGATCTTTGATGATGTGTTGAAGAGCTCTGGCTTGGGGGTTGTAGGTGGTGACCAGTGGCGTTCTGTTGTTGTTTTTCATGGGCTTCTCCTGCAGTAGTTGACTTCTGGGTACCCGTCTGGCTCTGTCAATCTGTTTCTTCACTTCTGCAGGTGGGTACTGTAGTTTTAAGAATGCCTGGTAGAGATCCTGAAGGTGTCTGTCTCTGTCTAAAGGGTCAGAGCAAATGCGGTTATATCTTAGGGCTTGACTGTACACAATGGATCGTGTGGTGTGTCGAGGATGAAAGCTCGAGGGATGTAGGTAACTATACCGATCAGTAGGTTTGCGGAATAGGGAGGTCTTTATGTGCCCATCGCTAATTTGCACTGTAGTGTCCAGAAAGTGGATCTCTTGTGTGGAGTGTTTCAGGCTAAGTTTGATTGTGTTGTGGAAATTGTTGAAATCTCTATGGAAATCTTCAAGGGCATCTTTACCATGGGTCCAGATGATGAATATGTCATCAATATAGCGTAGGTAAAGTAGAGGTGCTTTGGGATAAGACGTGAGGAAACGTTGTTCTAAATCGGCCATAAAGATGTTGGCATATTGTGGGGCCATGCGGGTACCCATAGCAGTGCCACTGACTTGAAGGTATAAATTATCCTCAAATCTGAAATGGTTGTGGGTGAGTACAAAGTCACAGAGGTCAGCCACAAGTTTGGCTGTGTCAACATCCTGGATGGTTCTTCTAATAGCTTGTAATCCATCCTTGTGTGGGATGTTAGTGTAAAGAGCCTCTACATCCATAGTGGCCAGGATGGTATTTTCTGGAAGACCATCAATGGATTGGATTTTTCTCAGGAGTCGCCATCTTCCAGACAGCAATCGCAACACGCTTCTCCACGGTTAGGGCTGACCTCATGTTGGTGTCTTTATGTCGCAGGGCAGGGGCCAACTCTGAACACAGTTCCAGAAAGGTTGCTTTCCGCATTCAAAAGTTCTGTACTCACTGCTTGTCATCCCACAGCTGCATAACAATGCGATCCCACTTCTCTGTGCTCGTCTCTCGCGACCAGAAACGGCATTGCACTGTGTGCAGATGATCGGTGAAGGAGGTCAGCAATGCGGTGCTGTTGCTCTGCAGGGCATCGATCAGCCCCTGCTCTTTGGCGTCCTCATCTGATTCGGAGCTCATTGTGTACTGTGCAACCAGCCGAGATGTATTTAGAATGCTGAAGGCGACAGTGGAGATTAGAGCAGGATCCATGCTGTCGCAGTTGTGATTGCTCGCAGGTAGTGCGTCACTGCACTGTTGAAAATAGGCATGAGTTGCTATTGGCAACGAGGAAGACGCAAGGGGAACACAGTGCACCATGGGAAAATGAGAGTTTACCCATGGTGCTTTGCGTTCCTTTCCTTCATCCCAGGATTCCAAGCACCGATTGAGGGAAAATTGAACTGTGGGATAGGTGCCCAGAATTCCTTGCGCTACACCGCGATATTGCAAAGAATTCTGTTGTGTTGCAAGAAGCAATGTGTGTATGCGCTATCCCGCAATAAAGGTCACGTGTTTTTTATAGCGCGATTGCCATGTTGCGCTTTAATCTGATCGTGTGTACATAGCCTAAGAAAATAAGGTTGCGGGGCTGTCTGTAAGCAAGGAGAGGTCTGTCTCCCAAGGCTTGAGAGAGTGAGGGATCATCTTGTAGAATAGGCTGTAGATCTTTGATGATGTGTTGAAGAGGTCTGACTTGGGGGTTGTAGGTGGTGACCAATGGCGTTCTGTTATTTTTTTCCTTTGGCTTCTCCTGTAGTAGTTGACTTCTGGGTACCTGTCTGGCTCTGTCAATCTGTTTCTTCACTTCTGTGGGTGGGTACTGTAGTTTTAAGAATGCTTAATAGAGATCCTGAAGGTGTCTGTCTCTGTCTAAAGGATCAGAGCAAACGCAGTTATATCTTAGGGCTTGACTGTACACAATAGATCGTTTAGTGTGTCTTGGATGAAAGCTCAAGGGATGTAGGTAACTATAGCGATCAGTAGGTTTTCGGTATAGGGTGGTCTTTATGTGCCCATCACTAATTTGCACTGTAGTGTCCAGAAAGTGGATCTCCTGTGTGGAGAATTCCAGGCTAAGTTTAATTGTAGAGTGGAAATTGTTGAAATGTCTATGGAAATCTTCAAGGGCATCCTTACCATGGGTCCAGATGATGAAGATGTCATCAATATAGTGTAAGTAAAGTAGAGGTGCTTTGGGATGAGATGTGAGGAAGCTTTGTTCTAATTCGGCTATAAAGATGTTGTCTTATTGTGGAGCCATGCGGGTACCCATAGCAGTGCCGCTGACTTGAAGGTATAAATTATCTTCAAATCTGAAATGGTTGTGGGTGAGTACAAAGTCACAAAGTTCAGCCACAAGTTTAGCTGTGGAATCATCTTGGATAGTTCTTCTAATGGTTTGTAATCCATCTTTGTGTGGGATGTTTGTGTATAGAGCCTCTACATCCATAGTGGCCAGGATGGTATTTTCTGGAAGTTCACCAATGGATTGGATTTTTCTCAGGATATCCATAGTGTGTCTCAGATAGCTAGGCGTGCTGATAGCATAGGGTCTGAGAAGAGAGTCCACATAGCCAGATAATCCTGCTGTAAGTGTACCAATGCCTGAGATGATGGAGTGTCCAGGGTTTCCTCTTTTATGTATTTTTGGTAGTAGATAGAATATCCCTGGTTGGGGTTCTGGTGGTGTGTTTGTCTTGATTTGTTCCTGTGCTGCTTTGGGGAGTTTCTTGAGTAGGTGGTGCAGTTCCTTTTCGTATTCCTCAGTGGGGTCAGAGAGGAGTGGTTTGTAGAACGTTCTGTTGGACAGCTGTTTCTAAGCCTCCTGATCGTAATCCGATTTATTCTTGATGACGACGGTACCTCCCTTGTCAGCCTCCTTAATAATAATGTCAGAGTTGTTTCTGAGGCTCTGGATGGCATTGCGCTCTGCATGGCTGAGATTATGCTGTAAGTGATGTTGTTTGTAAACGATTTCAGCCTTTGCTTGGTAGCAGAAACAATCTATATAGAAGTCTAGTCTCTTGTTCCGACCATCAGGAGGAGTCCACCTCAAATATTTTTTCTTGCAATGTTGGAAGGAAGGTATCTGTAGGTCGTTGCATTCTACATTAGTGATGGTGAAATATTCCTTGAGTCTGAAGTGGTGAAAGTAGTTCTCTAGGTCACTGCAGAATTATATCTTATGTGTGGGGATGGTGGGGCAGAATGAAAGTCCCTGAGATAGCACAGATTCCTCTGCTGGGGTAAGTGTGTAGCATGAAAGATTAACAATGTTGTTGGGTGGGTTAAAGGTGCTGTTTTGTCCCTTATGGTGCATAGGAGTTTAGACAGTTTTCTGTCTTTTTTCTTCTGTAGGAAAGCAAAGTGTGTGTTGTAGATGGATTTTCTCTTTTTTGTGAAGTCCAGCCAAGTGGAAGAATGTGCTGGATGTTGGTTTTGTAGGAGAGATTCCAGTGTTGAGAGGTCATTTCTAATTTTTTTCTGTTTGCTGTACAGGATGCTGATAAGGTGATTTCTTAATTTCTGTGAGAGTTTCTGGCACAATCTCTCACTGTAATCTGTGTAATATGTCAATTGTTATGGATTCTTTACCTTCAGTCTATTAGGTATAGTGTCCAATTGTTTGCATTTGGAAAGGAAGATGATGTCTGTCTGGATCTGTGCAAGTTGTTTCATGAAGTTGATGGATTTCCACTTCAAACGGCTGTATTCATGATCCCTCACTCTCTCAAGCCTTGGGAGATAGACCTCTCCTTGCTTACAGACAGCCCCCCAACCTTAAATGGATACTCACCAGCAACTACAGATCAAACAACAGAAACATTAAAGCAGGAACATATCCCTGCAACAGACCACGCTGCCAACTTTGCCCTCAAATCTACACTGAAGACACCATCACAGGACCTAATCAAGCCACCTACTCCATCAAGGGCTAATTCACCTGCTCATCCACCAATGTGATTGATTCCGTCATGTGCTGGAAATGCCCCTCTGCCTTATATATTGGACAAACAGGACAGTCTCTGCGCAAAAGAATAAATGCACATAAATCTGATATCAGACATTGCAACACTAAAAAAAAATAGGGGAACACTTCAATCTCTCTGCTCACTGCATTGACGACTTGTTAATAGCTGTGTTGAAACAGATGAATAACAAATCACAGCTTCAAAGAGAAACTGCAGAACTTGAATTTATATGCAAATTTGACTCAGTTGGCTTGGGGTTAAACAGGGACTATGGATTTTTCTCTCATTACAACAAGTGATTTGACCTCACCTTTCTCTATGTGCTGTTCCCTTGTGTTTGAATCCTAACACCTATTTTGATTTGCTGTTACAGCCTGACCTGATCCTATGTCATACACTCCCCTGCATTTAATTTCCTCCCATTCTGTAAGTTTCCCATCTTCAAAGCGTCTGACAAAGTAGGCTTTTCTCCTACAAAAGCTCATGCGATAAATAAATCTGTTAGTCTTTAAAAGTGCCACAGGACTCTGTTGTTTTTCTGCAATAGAATAACACAGCTACCCCTTTGGAACTTGCTCTAAGTTAGGCATCCACACATCCATTCTCTCTCTAAAATCCACACGGCTTTAGATAAAACAAACACTAGTTTCAGTCTCACTTAGGCATGGTGGCTACTTTTAACTTTTATTTAAAACAAACTTGAAGACGTGATGTGGTTGCTCCAAATAAAATTCCATAAAGGAAAAACAGAAATTAAAGTCAACAGAGGCCATGATAAACCATAAGAGAACTATGACTCACAATTGCTCTTCACAAATAAGCAGCTTTATTTAAAATATCATAGCAGACATGGCACAGGCAGTAGAAAAGAGGAAAAGAAAAGATGAACTGCGCAAAAGAGATGGGGAGGTGTGGCTGAAGAGGAGAAGATGAGAAAGGCAAGGTAAAAGGGAAGATGCAAAAAGAGAGTGCAAGGGAGAGACTGGGTTGGGGAAAGAAAGGATAAACCATAAGTAAAAAGAAACTCTGAACAAGGGAAAACATGAGGAGAAGGGGGAGGTTTATGATATCACTAAGTCCCCTTGCTGAATCTTTTCTTTGTAATTAAGTTTCTCATAATTTATTTTCTCTATATATAGGGCTAATACAGAATATTAAGACATTCTCAGGGGAAATAATTAAAGATATGATTAATGCAGCATTATGACCTTAATTTATTGTTCACTTCCATAAGAAAAAATGCAGTGCTTTCAGGGTAATATTTACCTAGGCTATGTCTACACTAGAAAAGTTAAGTCGACTTTTGTTAAGTCGACTTAATAAGGTCGACTTTAAGTTGACTTAAAATTGACCTTATTAAGTCGACTTAACAAAGTGGCAACACTTTAAGTCGACTTAGTCCAGTTTGTTAAGTCGATCTAACTGCCCTTAGGTCCACTTAACAAAGTGGACTTATGCATCCACTGGGCTTAGGTCAACCTAAGGAAGGGTTAGGTAGATCTAAGGAGGCTTAAGTCGACCTTGTGGGTGCGTCTACACTTGTAAATTAAGTCGACTTAAGCTTGCTTAAGTCGACTTAATTTACTCCGCATCTACAGTACATTTTCCATAAGTCGACTTAAGCAGCTGCTTAAGTCGACTTAAGGAAAAATTAAGTTGACTTTGTTAAACCTCTTTTTAAGTCGACTTTCTGCTTAAGTCGACTTTCTAAAGTCAACTTAAGCCAGTGTAGATGTGGAGTACCCCTAAGTCGACTCTAAGTCAACTTAGGGGCCTCCAGGGCTTCCCCACTGCCCTCCTTGCCAGGGTGGCTGGCACAGGGAGAGCCTGGCATGCCACCCCCCACAGGGCAGGGCAGAGCCCTGCCCACCCTGCCACTATGCCCTGCCAGGGTCCCTGTCCCCCTTTGCCCCATTGTAACCAGGTACAATGGGGCAAAGGCTGAGTCCCCTGGCACTTGGCAAGGGGTGCCCCCCCTGCCACCGTGGACCTGTCCCAGATCCACCTAGCCCCTAGAAGTCGACCTAAGCGACCAGTGTGGACACTCTAGGTCGCCTTTGTAGGGTCCCCTCAAAGTCGACTTAAAATTTAAGTGTGGACATGCTAAGTCAACTTAAATTAACAAGGGTAGACATAGCCAATGAGTGGTAGTTATTAAGTCAACTTAAGCATTCATTAAGTTGACTTAAGGAATTTCTTAAGTCAACTTAATGAAAGCCTAGTGTGGACGCGGCTTAAATTAAGTCAACTTAAGCCTCCTTAAGTCGACTTAAATTGCCAGTGTAGACATGGCCCTAGATATGGAAAGTAAACTCCGGTGTTCTAAACCCTGCCCCATCAGGGTGCAGTGGGAATGTAGCTGTTTTTCCTGCTCATTGCCAACTCACACACAGCTAATTTAAATTTCTTCCCGTCCTCCTCATGTTTCTCTTTAGTTAATAGTGCAAAGTCCATTATTCTAGCATTGTGCAGGGAAGGATGAATTATACTCTTATTTCATTTTTAAGGTCCACACATTAAATCTGGTGTACATTCTGATTTAGTAAGTTTACAGTACAGCTATTTTTCATCTTATATGGTAGAATTAAAGAATAAGGATTCTTTCTTTCAGTCTTTCTACCTATCTAAACTATACCAGTGATGCAAGATGGAAGTGGAATAGTGTTCATGCTGTTGCTCATTGTATATCTCAGTTGAGAAAAAAAAGTGATAAAATCTTTTGCCATTTGCCTGAACAGAAAAAAAAATTAATAAAGATATTTTGCCCTTTAATAAAAGTTTTCTTATGGAAAATATAGATATTAATAGGGTTTAATCTTATGGAAAATATAGATATTAATAGGGTTTAATCATTAGGGTTTTATAGACATATGATAAGGTTCTTCAGAAAGTATTCTAAAAATGTATAGAATTTTATATAGTGTAATATCCTTTCTATAGGTTTTTGAATCATTCAATAGAAAGGATACAATTTTCTATAAATTTTATAGACTTAAAAACCCTGAACCTGGTTCTATAGACTTAAAAGGTTACCATATTAAATTCTGTTGGACTTTTCTATAAGCATTTCATTCAAAGATTTACCTTTGGTTTACAAGCATTTTTAAGCCTCATAACACACCTTAAGCTAGGAAATACTATTCCCATTTTAAATATTGATAATGGTCCTGAAAACATTTAAGCATGTACATAAATTTGCTCATGTGAATGGTCTCATTGACTGCATGGGGGAAATATTGAGAAAGAGTCATTAATCCAGGGCAGAATTTATGCTCACGCTTTTACTTTTAAGCATGTGTTTTAGTGCTGTCCTGAACATGATGTGTTAGTGAATTGGGTCCTGACTGTGAGTTTTGTTTGTTACAACCTGCATATCATTTTAATGGAGATTTTGTAGTATATATTCTTGGGTTCCTTTTTAATATATACCCATGTTTGTGACTTTTTTGAAATATTACATATTTTATAATGTGGAAAGCGGCTAATGTAAAAACAGCACCTGCCTACTCAACAGATTTGCTTCTGAGTCATATCTGCTGACTTTAGTGACAACATAAGATTTATATGGCTTTTTACTTCTGTTTTGCCCTGCACAGCCAAATACATCTAGGAGAGGGGTTGTGATTCTGTTCCTTTTTTTTGCATCAACAACAGAACTACAGATTAATTTTTAGTCAGTCACACCAGGTAGAATCCTGCAGGACTCAGCATATGTGACAAAACATGAAGTACATATAAATAAAGTTCACTTATTTTTCAGTGTTCCCATTTATCTGAAAACTTACTTGCAAATGCACAATTAAACTAGGCATGGTCAGAAGGCAAAAAGCCTGTAGTATTGAATTTACTTTTACCTACACAATTTAAACGTATAGGCACATACACCTTGTATGAATAACTATCTCAAGGTGAATTATCACAGTCATTAACTGCTGAAAATGGGGGGCTTTCAATAATGGTACACATTACAGTAGTTGTTTAAAGAACACTGCTGTGGTAGGGAGCCATACTCTCTGTGGCTTCTGTGGGCCTAGCTCATTGCACACACCAGGGAGTTTTTGCTTCCTCTTCACTCCCCCATGCCTGCACACCTACCAGCTGTCTGTGTGCAATTTTCCCATTCCTCAATATTTAAGAGATTTAGCGCTATCCCCATCTTCTTCATGCCAAGGGCTCTGTATGCTCCTTATTTCCCCTTCCTCCTAGACCAGAGGCTCTGTGTTCCTCCATTCCTCTCTTTCTCCCTCATATTCCACTTTCTCCAATGTACCAGGTCCCCCCATGTCCCCCTGCCAACCGTTCTGTGTGACCCCATTCTCCACTTTCTTCCATATCCTCATTACCTCTTCCCTCCACACCAAGGTTTCCCAATCTGCTGCTGCCAGTGGTTGTGTGTGCCCCCTATTACTCTTTCCCCCATATGAGGGTTCCCTATTCTTCCATCCTCAAAGGCTCTACATACACCCTGTTCCACTCAGATCAGGATTCCTCAGTCTCTCACCTCATCCTGTCAGGAGCTCTGTGTGCCTCTATTCCTCCTACTACAGAGTACTCTATTCTACCTCATGCCAAGGGCTCTGCATGCATCCCCATTTTCCCTTCCCCCGTAACACAGTCCCAACCTCAAGAGCCAGGGGTGGTGTGTATGCCCTACTCCCATCTCTGTCATACCATACCATATTCTCCCTTTCCCCATGCTAGAGGCTCTCTATGTTTTATTCTCTTCCCATGGGGGTTTGTTGGGCTTTATATGCACTGCTTTTGTAAACTAATTCGGAACTAATTCCAGCTGATGAGAAATGATAGTAGATTTCCTCCCAAGAGGATAGCACTTTGTATCTTGCATTTCCACTTCTATCAGATACATAAATAGCTGACCAATTTAATATGAAGACCAAGCAGACTACTGTTTCTGTCATGAGCTGAGTGGCTGGTTTGATTCCCTTTGGTAATTTTAACAAGCAGGTTTTCAATTATCCTGTTGTCAGGAAGGACAGATTGCCAACCAAACATATCTGCAGTCAGACTAATCTGTTGAATGCAGAGGGATGAGACTATGAAACACTGAAATTAACTCAGTTAGCTGTTAAAAGCCATTTCCTCCCTAGAACTGAAGAGAGGTGTACAAATTATACACAGACATACAACTACCCCTTTGGCTTCATGGTTGTAAATGAGACCAGAATTTGGCTCAAAGTTAATACTAGAGCTACAAACCAGAAATTTAAAACACAGCATTTCAACATTTCCAAAACTAGAGCCTTTATCTCCCTATTAGGTCTGAAGAACAATTACTTATTCATGTCCAAATTCTATTGCTTATTCCTCCTCAACATTGCTAAGATCCATCCTTTCCTCTCTATCCCTTCAGTGAAAGCTCACATCCAGGCCCTTATGATGTCTTCTCTTTATTATTATTATCCTCCTCTCTGGCTTGCCTGACATGCACATCAGCCCTCTTGAATCTATACAAAAGGTTATCACTAAGATTGGCTTAATGTCCATATTATTTATTATTTTCTTCCTCACCCATTTTCAGTCTGTATGCTGCCTTTTCCACTGGCTCAAGTTCAAGCTTCTTCAGTCTATCTTCAAAGCTCTGCCCCTCCACATCTTGTTCCTCCTTACTTACCCACTCTGGCGTGTTCAGAATCACCCCCAAACACCAGTCCATTTTGCTTCACCAATGATGCCAGTCTTTGTCTGGCCATTTCTCAGATTTTCACACTAATTTCTCCATACCTTCTTTCATCCCACTTCAAATGTGTGGAACTCACTTTCTGAATGCATCTGAAAGAATCCTGCCTTTGCTACATTCAAGTTCCCCCCATCTTTGCTGTGATGCTTACATAAAACTTGATTACTTACTGTTATAAACTTGTGAAATAATCCAGAAATAGATCTATTTCTTATTTAAAAACATTCTCTCTCTCTCTCTCTCTCTCTCTCTGTATGAGTATATTATAGTTAGAGTTGGTAGCGTAACCTATTATTAAGGTTGCTTGACACTTCCTATTATAAGACCCTTTTTCACAAGCATGGTGTCTGAATCAGGCTCAGTATTTCTGGAAAAAAAAAAAAAAAACTCAGCCAAAATCATTTAGTAGTTTCCAAGTGTGAGGCTCTCTGGATTTAGGGGACCATATGTGATATTTTTAATATCAATATTTCAAAATTAAAATAATCCATATAGAATCATAGAATAATAGGGATGGAAGGGACCTCACGAAGTCATCTATTCCAACCCCCAGCTAAAAAGCAGGACCACTCCTACTAAATCACCTCAGCCATGGTTTTGTCTAACTGGGCCTTAAAAATCTCCAAAGATGGAGATTCTACCACCTCCCTAGGTAGCCCATTCCAATGCTTCACCACCCTCCTAGTGAGAAAGTCTTTCCTAACATCCAACCTCAACCTCCCCAGCTGTAATTTGAAACCATTGTTCCTTGTTCTGTCCTCTGTTACCATCGAGAACAGCCTAGCTCCCTCCTCTTTGGAGCACCCCTTCAGGTAGTTGAAGGTTGCTATCAAATCTCCCCTCAGTCTTCTCTTCTGTAGACTAAATAAGCCTAGTTCCTTCAGTCTATCCTCATAAGTCATTTTTGTTGCCCTCCACTGGACTCTTTCTAATTTGTCCACATCCTTTCTGTAGTGAGGAGCCCAAAACTGGACACACTATTCCAGATGTGGCCTGACCAGTGTCGAATAGAGGGGAATTATCACATCCCTCGATCTGCTGGCAATACTCCTACTGATGCAGCCTAATATGCCATTGTCCTTTTTGGCAACAAGGGCACACTGTTGTCTCATATCCAGCTTCCCGAGGTCCTTTTCTACAGTGCTGCTACTTAGCCAATCAGTCCCCAGCCTGTAGCAGTGCATGGGATTTTTCCATCCTAAGTGCAGGACTTTGCATTTGTCTTTGTTGAACTTCATGAGGTTTCTTTCGGCCCAGTGTTCCAATTTGTCCAAGTTTCCCTGGATCTGTCCCTGCCCTCCAGAGTATCTACCATTCCCCCCAGTTTAGTGTCATCCGTGAATTTACTAAGCACGCAGTCTATCCCATCATCAAGATCATTAATGAAGATGTTGAATAGAACCAGCCCCAGGACTGACTGCTGGGGCACTCCACTTGTTACCAGTTGCCAACTAGACATCGAGCCATTGATTCCTACCTGCTGAGCCCGTTGATCTAGCCAGTTTTCTATCCACCTTACGGTTCACTCATCCAACCCATACTTCCTTAACTTGCCGACGAGAATGTTGTGGGAAACCGTATCAAAAGCCTTGCTAAAGTCAAGGTATACCATATCAACGGCTCTTCCTGCATCCACAAATCCAGTCATGTCATCATAAAAGGCAATCAGGTTGGTCAGGCACGATTTGCCCTTGGTGAATCCATGCTGACTGTTCCTGATCACTCTATTTTCCTTCAAGTGTTTCAGGATGGATTCTTTGAGGACCTGCTCCATGATTTTCCCAGGGATTTTCCCAGGATATGAGACATGCCATATTGGATATCAACAGAAAGGTTATAATTTGTTTGTTTATGCATAGGTGTCATATCTGTATTAGAAGTTATGAATATTTTGTTATATCCGTATTTCAACTTGTGATATGATTCTGGAAGGCACCCCAGACAGGATGGCACCTCTTCCATTAAGGGAACCACAGGTACACTGGGCCTAGGGAGAGACCTGATGAGTCACCAGGACTTGCCCTTGTGACTCTGATCTTCATTCTGTTTCTGTAAAACTTCGCACACAACCTGGAATAAGAAAGTTCCAAAGGGATAGCCATGTTAGTCTAGTTCAGCAAAACCAACAAGGAGTCCAAAGCGTCTGATGAAGTGAGATTTTCTCCCATGAAAGGTCATGCGATAAATTTATTTGTTAGTCTTTAACAGTGCCACAGGACTCCTTGTTTGTTTTGGAATAAGAAAGGACATATAAAAGCAGCTGCACTCACCTCCATTTCGTCTATACAACCTTCAGCCAACTCCTGCCTCTGGATCTATTAATCTACAACTGAAGCTGTGGAACAAAGGTCTGAGACCCATCCAGGTACTGGATGTATACCAGAGGATCCACACTAGCCTGAAAACTCCACATTCTACCAAGGACTTGATTTACACGAACTTTTAATCATTGTACTATGCATGTAATTTGCTTTGATCTTTTAGCATTTCTGATAGTTGGTTTCTGTCCTTTTTATAATAAACCTTTAGTTTAATTACTAAAGATTGGCTGGCGGCATGGTATAGTTGGGTAAGATCCAAGCTTACATTTTTCTGGGTAAAGTGGCTGAGCCTTTGGGTTCGGAAGACCTTTTTTTGGTGGGGAGCGGGAGGTGTAGGGTAAAGAGCTTGGAGTTTTAAGTAACTTATCTCTTTACTAGACCCAATGGCTATCTGGGAACCAGTGGCTGAAATGCAGTAAAGGGGGCTGTTTATATTTTATTGTGGCTGCTTGGGCCTAGTCTACACTGGTGGCATTTTTCGGTGGCGGTCGAAGGGAGATACCTAAGATATGTAAAATACCTTGCGTATCTCCCTTCGACTCAGTAACTCCCACTTACTTCCCTGTCCATACTGCGCTAAATCGAATAGAAATGTCGTCCGTTTGACTTAGTGTTACTCTTCTTATGGGGCTGGAGTTACCTCATTGAACTCCAGATTGAGTGAGCGCATCTTGACTAACCACTCAGTCGAAACCAGAAGAGTGAACGGACGGTGGCGAATTTGCCGCCATCAGTGTAGACAAAGGCCTTGATGTCCAGTGTAGGGAATCAGAAGCATTGTTTGTGAGTGGTTGGGGAAATTTATCTTCAGGTAACCCACCAGTACTGGGAGAATTTGCTCTCCTTTTGTAGCCTGCCCTGATCTTGACATTTTCATGTGATTATCCCAGGAAGGCCGGGTCACACCAAGAACAAGGCTAGGATCTAATCTGTTGGTTTACTCAAGTTAAATAATTCTGGAGACTTTTTCTTTGAAATTCTGTAAAGCCCCTCCCTGCTGTGGAGCAAGATAGGCGGAGAAGCAAATATATCATGAAGATATCTTTTTCCGTCCTTATGAAAATTTGCCCAAATTTGGCAAAGTCACAATTTGTACGTGTTCAGTACGGACTTCTTAGGTTTTAGCTGCTAAAATCTCAAGTCCACTCTTAATGAGTGTTCTTGATATTTAATAATATTTTGTACTTTTCTCCTGGGTTTGGATGGGAATGTTTTTAAATAGGCAAGTGGCCAGATTCTGGCATCTGTGACAGTGATGTAAATCCCCTGTAACTCCATTAATGTTAATGGAGTTATTTGGATTTAGTGTAATGTAAGTGCAATCAGAACTTGGCCCATGGTTTTAAAAAGTGCTCTCTTCAGGTTCAGTCCATGCACTTACTCTTCTTTGCCTTTTTCAATGTCATTAATGCAGTCAGGCCACAAAACAAAAAGCTGTGGATGTCACAGTGCCATGTTGAACTTTACCTTCCAGCTTGATAGTTTACTTCTTTAGGGACAGTTTGAATCTGATGGCTTTAAGGATTAATATGTGCACTTCAATTTCCATTTCTCTTCAGCCTAACCCTAACAGGTGATTTAAAGTAGAATAGGAAGAGTGTCTAAAAGACTAAAGATGAGTAAACAAGTAGCTTGCTGCAGTTTGAATATAAATATTTGACCAAACGATTTAAAAAACATTAACATAAATGAAAAAATATCTGGTTCTTTTTGGTGAGTCAGTCCGTTAACTATATACATGAAGAAAAACATATTTGGAAACAAACATAGAATCTATATAAGTGGTATACATAGGGAGAAACCTTTCTCATGAAGATCCTTATCTGAAATCTATTCTCATTTTAAAAGCATATTCTTCTAAAAATTCCTTGAAGAAGTGTTTCATTTTTAAGGCTACATTAGTTTAAATATGTCATCTTGCAATGTGTTATAAATAACAATTTGATAATCACTCCTGGAGTTGATTAATTGCGAAGGGCTAAATGCATCCTTGTTACAAACCCAGATGATAATGCAGTTTACAGTAAGACTGAATTCAGACCAACAGATATAGGAAATAAAAGAATTACTGTACTATACACACTCTGTGTGTATGTGTGTTTCCATATATATGTATCCATTAAGATATATTGCATGTAAAAAGGATAAAATAATGGTTAGACATTTCTAAGCAAAGTATGGTAGTGAAATCTGCCTGCATTTTATTTATATATTACTCCTGCATTTTCAGGTATTCTAACATTTACTAGTGTAAATTTGGTGTACAATGCCTCAGCCATGAAGTATTATATTAACTATTTGTCTAATAATAATACCATACTTTATTAACATCAAGTACATACTTCAACAACTAGATATGAAGACGAGCTGAGGAAAAAATTCTGTCTTATTAATTATTTTATTTGTTTTCCTTTAGGCTGTAATGATAATTCCTGATTTGCTCTATTTATAACTTATATGCATGTTATATTTTGCAGAAAAAAACACACAAAAATCTAAATCACCTTTGTTCATGTTCAGGTGCATAAATAATCTGAGTTTCCTCCTCTGTCCTGTGTTTTTGGCAGCCTACCATCTTCCTTAACATGTTTCTCTCACTCTTAGTTCTCTTTGCAGCTTTCACTCTTTCCTTGAGAGAACCTTGAGTTACTCTGAGCCATACAATGAAATTTCCGCTTCTTGTACTTAAAACCATTGAACAAAGGGCATGCCAAGTTGTTCTTCCATAACTGTCCCAAGGGAGGTTAAAGATCAGCTGCAATTAATCTGCTAGCATGATAAGACCATTTAGCATACCAAGTCCTGACCAGCTGCTTTTCTTTTCCAAAGCCCAGACTCCCTTTCTCTGCAGCATACGTTAGGCTCTGGGAAACAAATTCATTGCTGTTGTACGGGAGCTGAGTGTCAGAACTGGCCCAGCATTAGTGAAGAAGGACATTGTTTATTCTGCATTGTTCCATAGTGGAGCTTTGGCAACAATTTATTTGATAAATTAACTGTGTCACTTTGTACTGGCTCAAATGCTGGTATGGCCTGAATGACAGACGTTCTTCTGATTGTGTGATAGATGACAAAGAGCCAGAAGTGGATTTACTTTACATAAATTATAAAAAGATCAGTACAAAAGTTGGTCCAGTAAAAGATATTACCTCACCCATCTTTTCATGCTAATGTGGGGGCAGAACTGAGATGGGACAGGATTGGTTTGGGGGTTGGTTGCTCTGAGAGTGAGAGCTCCTGCACTGAGGGCTAAAATCACCTGACCCCCAAAATTTGGGATAATTGGCATCAATGAATGTCTCTGTTTCTTTCTCTCTCGCTCTCTCTCTCTCACACACAGACCCTCATCTAACAAGATATTTTAGGGTTTGATTCATGAATTTTGAACATTTGGGATGGGCAATACTGGACTAATTTCTTTTAATGTCTGGGTTGCTTGCCATTCAGTTTTCCTTAATGCTATGATCTTGTTTGGTACACATGTTAAAGAGGTAATGGATACACTGGGAAAAATGTTCACACATCCAAATGGAAGGAAGTTATCAATAGGTAATGCAGGAATTTGTCTTACAGCCTTCAATGTTCCTTCATGCTTGTTATGATCTCAAGACCAGTATGGCAAGGAAGCCAACAGCATCCTGATAATGCTGGGTAAAATTATAGTAAACAGGTAAGAAACTAGTATTAAAAATTAGCATTCCTTCTTTCCTCACAGCACAGGTCCACTAATCTACATAAAAGAATGTCCAATACACTTGTAGAAAAGTAAAATAGTTGCAGTCAATTTATGTCTACACTTACGAAAGCTAGTTCGAATTAGTTAATTCGAACTAACTAATTCAAACTAATTTTAGTTAGTTCAAATTAACTTAATTCAAACTAGCATGGCCCCACTAGAATGCTAGTTTGAACTAATCATGGCCATGCAGGGCACTTGCTTAGTTTGAATTAGTCAGTTGCAGGAAGGTCAATCTGCCAATTAGTTCGAACTAAGCAGTTAGTTTGAACTAATATGGCCACATTTGACTTAGTTCGAATTAACGGATCGAATTAACCGTTAATTCGAACTAAGCAGTCAAATTTATTAGTTCGAATTAAGGAAGCCTTTAATTTGAGCTAATGAAAGCCTAGTGTGGCCAAGGCTCAAGTTAGTTCGAATTAAGCTTTCTTCATTCAAACTAACTTGCAAGTGTAGACATAGCCAATGTGTTTTAGAACCATCAAGTGTAGTTCTAGATTTTGGAAGATAAAACATCCAATACTTTTTGGCCATATTATCCTAGTTGGAACTGACGTCAGCAGGAAAACAAGCTTACAGTGGTACATATCCTATTTGTTCAGTTGATAAAAAGACTAAGGGCTGTAAGCAGCTTGCACATGTAGGAATTCTCAGGCAATTTCTCCAGTTACTGCAATTCTCCCTGTGTGAGTAACATGTGTGTCAAATAAACACAATCTGTACATATATGTGGGATTGAGTAATATAGTTTGTAAGTGGCTGGCACTGCTGCTAAATTGCCATTCTGAAGAAAAGTCAAAGGCCATATCCTAATAGAACATGCTGACCACAAAGCTTCCCTAGGGCTCTAAATATCACCTTGTTATGGGGCGATTCCAGCCATGATAAGGGGCAAAGTTAATATTTTCCACATAGTAAACATAGTAAAAGTTCAGTAGAATCTCAAAGGATGCCTTCAAAGCCCATTTCAAATAATTTTTATTTTTTCACAATTTTAGATTAAATGTATGATTTTCTAGACCCAACCTTTGCTGCTTGGTAGAAGCTGGTGCATTACATTGATGCATGTGGCAGAAGATATTTGCCTAGCAATATGAGTAACACAAGCACAGTCAAGGTAGGAAGGAAAAAGGAATCAGGGCTCTTTGCCAAGCCCTGGCTGCTTAGTCACTTCAGAAATGTGGTGCTAAGGAGTAGGAGGACATACTTTCCCCTGAATGACACCTGGCCCTCTGCCAAGAGTCAGCTACTAGCAGGATTGATGCAAAAGGCTACTCTGCCCTGCTCTGTGATTTAGCTCCAGGTAGTTCTTATCAGCTCTGCTCCCAATGTCCGATTTAGCCACTGAAATGATGAAGTTACAGAAGCCACAGTTTTTGCTGCTTAGGATCCTTGCACCTGCAGGATAAGGCCATTCAATCCACAGCCCCTCTGCACTTTGGGAATCCCACAGTAGCAGGATAGCCTTTTTTACCTTGACTTTATTGCACTGTTCCTGTAGCACTAGGCAATTCCACTTATAGCTGAAAACTAATTCCTGTAAAGTAAACCCTGCTTTCAGAACTCTAAGAGGGAAGGTTAACTAAGTGGGTCAAATTCATGCTTGGTGTAACTCCACTCATTTTAACTGGCTTACACCAGGTCTCATCTTTAAGTGGCTCAGCCTTTTCTGGCAAGTCGGTTCCCGTGGTCAAATGTAGTAGAGGAAGCCTTTTTTTTTTTAATGTCTGCTCTTCGCTTGAACGAGCTGTGCTGTTTTACCATGTACGCAGGTTTATTATTATCTGTATGATCATAACACCTACCAGCCCTAATCAGAGGTCAGGAGTCTACTGAACTAGCGATGGCAGCACTGCCCACTGCCCAGCCACCCTTAGCGTGGGCCAAAATGACTCTTTGCTGCAGCATCAGTTTACAACTTATTTCCCCTGAGGCAAGAAGCTGAAAGAGTCCTTTAGCTGGGTCCCTACACCTTCTTCCCTTGAGCATCTCATCTTGTTCCCCTGATGGCATTCAGTGGCGACCCCTCCAAGAGTCGCCTGTGTGTCCATTAATAGCAAAGCTCTCTCTGAGCCTGATAGTAATTTGCAGTCAGGGTCCAGCAGCAGCCTTACTCCACCAAGCACCCGCCCGCGCCTCTCTCTCTCCAGAGAGTCGGAGCTGCAAACACAGTGATTACCCGCAACTCCCACTGCGCCCGCGCGCAGCTCCGCCTCCCTTCCCCTCGATCTGTACGAGTGGGTGGAACCGGGCTGGCTGGCGAATGACGGGAGCCGCCGCCGGCGCGGCTTTTGATTGGTTGGCTGTCCGACCGGGCCTCCTGGGTCGCCTGTCTCGCGCCACTTTCGGGCGTGTTGGCGCGAGCGCAGCGAGTGAGCGTGGTCGGGGCCATGGCGGAGAGCGAGACCCGTCGCGGCGGTGAGGGGCTGGGCCGGGGGCGCTGTAGCAGCTGCTGCGTGGTGCGAATGCGACCCCTTCCTTCGCGGGGCTCGCTGCGCCCGGGGTTGGGGGCACAGCGGAGCGGAGCGGGACGGGGCTGGAGTGTGGCACTGGGCTCCCTTGCAGTGCAGTCTTTCCCAGTTTGATTCCATCCTGGGGGCGGGATGGGGTGATGACGGGGGAGAGTGGGCAGGTGGGAGTGGCTGCTTTAGTTTGCGGCAGGGGGGTCACTGAAGTTCTCAAGTGGATTCTTCTTGGAAGGGGGGAGAGAAGGCGTGGGTGTATGTTGAAATCTAGCCTCTTTTAAAAAATAGACACACCAGCGTGTTAAAAGAAGCTCGATGCATGAGCCCCGGTCCTTGCGCCAGCATGCTGAATTTGGGGGTTTGATTTTGAACATTTTTTAAAATTTTTGAGAATGGTTTTTCTTCTCTTCGGGATGGGTTTAAATTTACACGTGTATCTGGAAATAGGGTCAAGTGCATGGAGTAAATACAAGGAAGATAGGACTGTTTCCCTTTTTAATTAAAGAAACCCACTGCTTCATGGAAATGTAGTGTAAATGCAAACAATGCCTATCAGAAGTGTATTCCTTATTCCCCCCTAGTCCATAAGATGTCACTGTTGTTGCTTAGGACAGTTGTCTGTACTCTATAGGTTCTGATTTTCATCATAACTAGGGCCCTACCAAATTCATGTCATGAAAAATTCCTCACAAATCTGGGGAGGGGCAGAGCTGGGGGCACCCCAGCCAGGGCTCCTACCATGCACCAGGCTGAGGGCAGGACAGGAGTTCCTCTTCTCCTGCAGGGGCAACAGTCAGCGGTAGGTCAGATTCACCTCTGGGAACTTCCTCCTGCCACAGGAAACATCACATCCCTGATCTGCTTCCTGCCTCCATTGCTCACGAGATACAAGGGGAGGGTCATTGTACAGGGAGCAGTGGAGCACAGTTTGATTGTCAGCTACCTTTCTGCAAAGCGCAACCCCTGCTGGTGCTGTCCTGTGCCTGCCTGAGGTTTGCAGTTTGGGAGGACAGCACTGCCCTCTGCACCCCGAAATATGCCCATCTTAAAAAGGTGTGTGGGGGCATGGTCCCCAGCTCCCCCATTTCAGGTACCAGTGGACGCCCTTCATTTCTACAAAGATTCCAGTACCCTTGCCCCCAGCCCTCCCCTCCCTGGCTCCGGGCTCAATGTTTGGGGGTTAAAGAGCCCCTGGGCTGGCTATGTGTGGGTGAGATGAGCAGTCTGTCCATCCCCCCACCTCTTGTGGCCATGGTCTCTGGATGGTTGCTCACTCATAAGGCGGATCCTGTTCTTCCCAAAAGATGAGCCTCCTCACCCAAACCATATGACTCTTATATCTGCGCTGCCCAGCTCTAAAGGCAGTGCCTCTGTCAGCAGCCGCAGGGAAGAGAGGATGGCAATGTTATGACTCCTCTGGAATAGCCTTGTAACCCTCCTCCAACCTTTTTTTTTATTTGTATCCCCATGGTTAGAACATCCTGCAACTTCAGATGTAAATATCTGACATTGTGAAATTGACAATTTTTTAAATCCCCGACTCTGAAATTGACGAAAGTGGACCCTGAATTTGGTAGGCCCTGCTCACTGTTCTGAGCCCTGAATTTCCTTGTAAAATCTGTATTTGGGAACAGAGAGAAATTGTTTTCAGTGTGTTTAGCTTGAAAATACCTCAGTGCATGCAAAAAGAAATAAAAAGGGCAAATTTTGTGTATTTTACTTTAAACATTTTTTAAATTGCTATTGTGCCTTAATGATAACTAGAAGCTACTATTGTTTGTATTATAGCCCTCAGGAACCCTAATCATGGACCAGAATCTCATTGTGATAGGTGCTCTGCAAAAGAGAACAAAAAGATGGTCCCTGTCCCAAAGTGCTTACAGTCTAAGATAAGGGACAATATGTGGTACATAAAGACCAGGGAGTACAAAGAAAAAGTGTCCATTAGGCACTGATAGGCAGCAACCTCAGCTTACTAGCAACCTAACCATTGTCAAGATTTTATTTGGTAGGTGTACCAGCAAAGGAGAGTTTTAGGAAGGATAACATGTTACTTCTGTAAATGTTTATTGGTAGCTTCTTCCAAACATGAGAGGCAGCATGACAGTGCTTGTTTGAAAATTTAACAAGTGCGCAATGGAGGGTGGCATCATGAGTGGACTGGAGGTGGAAGTCAACATCTTAATAGTGAAGAAGAGCTGATGGGGTGGGCGATAAGCCACCAAGAAAGTGAAGACAAATAATTTATATATGATGCAATGGAGAAAGATGAGCCGGTGGAGGAGTACAGCAAGATGATGACATGGTCAAAGTGGGCTAGGAAAATAATCTTTGCAGCATCCTTTTGAATTGTTATAAGCAGAGCAAGATCTTGCAAGGATCTTTGTGGAGCTGTGTCTCTACGCCTGCGTGAGCCCTGTTAGGGTCAGTGGGCTCCACGTGTGCTATAGGGACCAGTTGAACAGGAGATGATGTGACTTCAGGTGGAAGTGACGAAGTGGGATTTTCTCCCACGAAAGCTCATGCGATTAATAAATCTGTTAGTCTTTAAAAGTGCCACAAGACTCTTTTACCTATCACCATAGTATGCATAAACTGGAAACATTGACACTGATGTAATTTTGCAACCCAGTATCATGTTTTGGCATATTTCCCCTTCTATGTCTACATTAGCATGGGTAAATATAGCTTCCTGTCAGAAATGCAAGTAGCCTTATTTGTGTGTGTGTGCACCTTGTGAAATTGGGTTTCAAATATACTGTCTCTTTACAGTAGCATACATTTTCTTTACATCTGTTCTTCTCAGTTTTGCCACTGTTAATGAAGGAAAGGAGCAGTCCAAAACACAGGTTGTCTTTGTGGCTTATAGACTCAGATTTTAAGGTCAGAAGAGACCATCATGATCATTTAGTCTGACCTCCTGCACATGATAAGCCACAGAAACTCACCTATGCCCAACTCTGGCTGAGTTACTGAAGTTCTCAAATCATGATTTAAAAACTTGAAATTACAGAGAATCCACCATTTATACTAGCTTGACACTGCAAGTGAACTGTCCCCCGGGCTGCTGAGGATGGCAAAAAACCCCAGAGTCTCTGCCAGTCTGACTTGGGGGAAAATTCCTTCTTGTTCCCCTAATGTGACCAGTTAGACACTGAGCATTTTGACAGGACCCTTCAGCCAGACCCTTGGGAAGGAATTCTCTGTAGTAACTCAGAGCCCTCCCTATCAAGTGTCCAAGCATAGCCATTGCAGATATTTGCTGCTAGCAGTAACAGATCGGCTGTATTTGTGTGCTGCCTCATCAGACTACCCCCTCCATAAACCTATTAGGCTCAGTCTTGAAACCAGTTAGGGTGTGTTTTGGCTCCACTGCTGCCCTGGGAAGGCAGAACTTCTCTCCTGTCATGATTAAAAATCTTCATCTAATTTCAAGCTTAAACTTGTTAATGATTGGTTTATATATATTTGTTTGTATGGTCCATATTGGTGCTTAACTCGAATAACTCCTCTCTCCTTGGTATTTATCCCTCTAATATATTTAGAGAGCAATTGCATCTTCCCTCAGCTTTCTTTTGGTTGGGCTAAACCAGTTGCTCTCAACCTTTCTGGACTATTGTACCTTTTTCAGAAGTCTGAGTTGTCTTGTGTACCCCCAGTTTCACTTCACTTAAAAACTATTTGCTTTCAAAATCAGACACAAATATAGAAAAGGGTAACAGCACACTTACTGAGAAATTGTGTACTTTCTCCTGTTTATCATATAATTATAAAATAAATCAATTGGAATATAAATATTGTACTTGCATTTCAGTGTGTAGTGTAGAGAGCAGAATAAACAAGCCACTGTCTGTATAAAATTTTAGTTTGTACTTACTTTGCTAGTGTTTTTTATGTAATCTGTTGTAAAACTAGACAAATACCTGATCAGTTGATGTACCCCCAGGGGGATGCGTACCCCCAGGGGGATGCGTACCCCTGGTTGAGAACCACTGAGCTAAACAAGTCAAGCTCTTTGAATCTTATTTCATAAGCCAGGTTTTCCGTTCCTCAGATCATCCTTGTAGCCCTTCTCTACACCTCTTTCAGTTTGAATTCATTTTTCTTGAGCATGGGAGACCAGAACTGCATGCAGTATTCCAGATGAGGTCTCACCAGTGCCTTGTATAATGGTACAAACACCTCCCTATCTCTACTGGAAATACCTCGCCTGATCCATCCTAGGATTGCTTGTTAGTGAAGACTAAATAAAAGCATAAAGGCAATTGGGTATCTAAAGTCATCTTCCTTTTCAAATCTTGGCTAGTGACAGTTGATGCACCCTCAAAGGATGTGGGTGGCAGCCAAACAATTGTCACCCTTCCGTTCCTGAGTCTATGATCTGTGCGTTCACAATACAGCCTGCCTGCTCTGCAGCCCAGCATCACTCTGTCCTGGACTGAGGTCCTCACTTTGAAGGTTCAGGGAGCTGGATCAGCATTTTGGTGCCACTGCTCTGTCTATACCCCTTCTGTGCCCCCCTGCTGCCAGATACCTGCTTCTGCAGCAGCACATGGATGGCAGTTTTATTGTTTCCACCTACCTTCTGCTTTCACTGTGGGTGATTTATTTATTTATTGCTGATTTTGGGCAGCGGTGAACAGTGCTTTCCTACTCTAGCCCTTTCCTCATCTCTGGGTTGGGTTTTAGTTGTGTGACTGAACCCATCAGGCACCTCCATGGTGACTCCCCTGCACCTTTTTGGTGTGGCCTTGGCAGGCGGTGAATTGTGCCCAGCTCTCTGTCCCTAAGTGTTGAGTCCCAGGGCTATGAGTCAGACAAAGCACCAGAGCAGCCATCATTCTACTGAGAGAAAAATAGACTAGATAGGAGCTTCTGAGCAGAACAGACAGAGGCTCCGAAGACAAGGAGGACCCACCCCCCTAATTTTCTTCGTTATTCAAAAGCATGTGGGAGGAACCAAAGTTATATTAGACCTCAAAAGATTTAACAAGTAGATGAAGAAAACAAAGTTTCAGATGGAGACCCTGACTACTGCAACATCATGTCTGCCCAAGAAGGCTTTTTCTGATTTCAGTGGATCTGACAGATTGATACCTCCATTCTGGTCAGACCGTGGCACCATAGGTTCCTAAGATTTGTTTGTGGTAGGAGGTAAGATTAGTACGGGATGCCCTCATTTGCCTTGTCTTCTGCTCTCGGGGTGTTTACAAAGTTGGTGGTGATAATGATAGTCTGACTCAAGTTGCAGCATATCCACCTGCAACCATTCTTGGATGACACTTACTCAGAGCGCTATCACTGGAAACATCACACACAGCCATATCCTTGACAGGGAATCTCCTGCTGGTGTATGGTTTTATCAAGGTAAAAAAAAAAAAAACCCCTTGATTCATCCATCAAAATAACTTATGTATGAGTGGACACAGATACCTCAATAGCAAGGATCTTATTTATTTCTAGAAAGGTTTAAGAAGATTCAGGACCTCTTCGTGTTGTTCGGGAGCTGCAAGAGACCTGCTATATAGCATGAGGCCTTCAACTGCTAGGCCTCCTTGTATTGTGCATATAGATCATTCCATGGGTGCAGTCATGCCTCAGGTGCCTTTAGGGCTTCATCATGAAGGGACAAGACCACTCCCTGAAACTCATGAAGGTTCAAGGATTCTAATCAAGGTGCTCAATTCCTTTACATAGTGGTCAGTCCAGGACAATATGCACAAAGGTATGCCCATATATTGTCCAGATCCTCTGGTTCTCAAAACCAATGTCGGGCTGGGAAACACAGTTAGGGTCCCAAACAGTGCAAGGCATCTGAAGCCTGGAGAAAAGGGCACACAGCATAAATCTCCTAGAGCGAAAAGCAGTCAAGCTGGTGCTCTGAAGATTCCAGTAAGGTCTAGTAGGGAACCATGTTCTGACTCACTTCGACAATACCACTCCCATCATATGTGTGAACAACCAAGGAGGAACAAGGACCCCGGTGTTACACACAGAAGCAAAGGAAATCATGTGATGGGTAGAGAACTGTTTTTTATTCTTCAGAGCAATTCACATAAAAGGAGACCCAAACCAAAAGTGGATTGGCTCAACAACTCTAAAGTGGTGCCTGAATTAGGGAGTCTTTGGTTAATTGCCCAAGCGATCAGCCTTCCCTCAGCTGAGCTATTCATGAGCCATATGAATGCAAAGAGATGCAAGTACTTCCCCAGGAAGGTGGATCTCGGATCAGGGGGACAGATTCCTTACTGCACGGTGTGGCAGAGTACTCCCCAGCTCGTGTCACTAATGCCCGATTCCCTGGCGTAGTAGGGCCTGCAGTAAATCAGCCTCCCGTGTGAGCCCACTTCTTCCTGTCAGTGCTGTGACTCCACTGACCTCGATTCAATCCTCCCCCTAGGCAGTCAGCCTTGGGCGGGGTATTGGAGCAGCTGTGACCGGCTGCTCCCTAGGGAGGTCTTAAGCTGCAGTCCCTGGAGAAGGTGAGTTTTCCCACTGCCTCTGTGGCAGCAGCCGAGGCAGGCCTTAGGCCTTGCCTCTCTTCCTTCCTTTCCCCTAACCCTATCTGGCTCTCTTCTCTCTTAGTTTACTTCACTACTTCCTTTCCTTTCCTCTCCTCCAAGCTCCTCTAAACTCCCACTCTGTGAGCTGGTGGAGGTGGGTCTTATATTGGGCCAGGAACAGCCCTTAATAGGGCCCAGGTGTCCCTAATTGCCCTGAAGCTGTTTCTCCTCTGCCTGCTGGGAACAGTGCTTTCAGCATCTTAGGGCTGACAAATGTGCCCTCAATTACCCTCCTAAAGCCGTCTGCCACAACGGATAGCTGCAAAATGGTCTCTATGCATATCCATCCTTCCCATTATTAGGAAAGATGATTGAGAAGATAAAACCAGAACTGTTAACAATCATATTGATAACTCCACATTGGCCAAGGAGATGCTGGTTTTCAGATATGATAGAGATGAAAATAGGATGTCCACTGCAGCTCCCAAAGAGACTGGACATCCTCTCACAAGGCTGTCTTCATCATCGTGAACCGAATTGAGTGCACCTACCAGCCAGGTTATTGAAAGGGAAGTGTTGGTATTACTGCCTCTGTCCTTCAAAGTCGTTAAGACACTGCTTTCATTTAGAGGAGTATCAACGTTAAAAATATACTCTTCCCCCTGGACCAAATTCTAGTGCTAGGAACACAAAGCAAATCCTAGCAATCCAGGAATTCTAGCTATTTTGGATTTTCTCTGAAAAGCCTTCAACAAAGGTTTCTAACCCAGCACCATAGCACGTCAGGTATCTACCCTCAGTAGTGTGATGGTTGTGGGATCCACAGGTTCTCGGAAGAGCATCCCCAGATACCCAGATTCTTTAGAAGAGTGTGATTAACCAGGTTGGCAGTATTGAGAGCCCTGACAAGCTGTGAATCACTGACACCATTATCAGCTTTCTAGTTATTCATCAAAACTGGCTTTCAGCTAGATAGCTCAGGACTCGACATATGCTGGGTGCCAGCTTGCCATGGTGCCTGGGTTTGTAGCATGGGGCCTACCTCCACCATGGAACAGTAGTGGAGTGTCCACTTGTGCTTAACAATGGCGCTGCTGGCACCTGTCATGTCACTCAGGAGATTTGGCGGTGGGGGGACCCCTGCGCTGCCACCAAAAATGATGGCAGAAATTTTTTGGTGGCAGGGGCATCCTAGGTAGGCACATTTGTAACTGGGTGGCAATTTTGTCGAGCACTGAGAGAGCCATTCTGTCTACCAGGAGAGTGTTAGAGCTGGCAGTCCTTTCTGTGTAGGAACCTTACTGTTCGTTCCACAAGGGCACAGGTAGTGCCCAGAACTCTGGAGATGTTTATTCTGAAAGTGAAAATCTTCCTTCCATGCTTCTCAATAGGTGACTCTCCCATTATTCTGTTCGAGATCACAACATCCTAGATGTTAAGAGCTTTGACAGTCTACCTTAAACATACAGAATCCGTGAGGAGATCTGGTTCCCTGATTGTATCCTTCCATTTGAAATGCCAAGAACTCAACTTCTAAGTCATCCTTTGCTCAGAGGATTAGGATATGGGTTGTGGAGGCATCAAGACGTTGGAGATCCGTGGTGGCCTCCTGTGAAAAAAGAGCTAATGCAGCCACAGTAGAAATCTGCAAAAATGGCCACTGGGTCAACAGCTGCTACTTTTGCCAAGCACTACAAGGACTTCTTGTCCTCTGCAGATGCATCCTTTGGCAGGAAGGTGTTGCAAGAAATGAATTACGTCTTTTGAGCAAATATTTTTATACATGAGAAGGGATGTTTCCTTTTTCCTCCTAATCTTTTCTGTAATCCTTCTACTTTTATTCACTGCTTGCTGCTTCCTAGATGTCAGGAATTGTGGCAGACAGTGGGGTGCAGAACAAAAAAATTTTTTACTGATCATTTCCTTTCTGCTAGCAGCGTCTCTCACAGTTCTACGTAACCTGAATGTCTGTGAGCCAAAATGTCCAATGCTGATTGGGATCTTTACTATGTGACCATTTTTTCCTATTTTGGTCCACTGGATATAGTTGGTTAGTTATCTCTGAAGTGTTTGTTACTAATATTGATACAAGCTTTTACAGCCATGAGCAGGGGCAAACTAGGCATAGCTAGAGCATCAGCATCAAATTGCTGCTCTGCCTCTGTGATGCTGCGGAATGAGGAGACAAGCACAGGCGTATGCTGTCGTGGGAGACGCTATTAACAGAAAGAAAATAATCGGCAAAAGCTTTTCTGTTCTTCATTGACTCATTGTGATTGCTTCTGGGTTCAAATCGAAATTATAATTGCTGACATGGCTTACTGGAAAGAATTTCTGTAGTTAATGCTTATAGTAAAAATACTGTGTTATCATTCTGCAATCTGACTAAATTGTGTTTATGCCTCAATTACTTCAATTACTTTTTAAGGAATAATCAATAGTGGAACCATTGTTTCTCCAAGACCATTAAAAATTTATTGTGGATTAAGCAGCCGAAGACAAGAATGATGTGTAATTGAATTGTACTTTTCTTGTTTTTAATATTGATTTCAGCTGCATCAGATTCTGAAAGTTTTGCAGTTTTACGTTCACGACGTGAGAAAAAATCTAAAAAAGGACACCAACAAGCACTAGAACTCTTGAAAAAGGCCAAGGCGGGTGAAAAAGTAAAATATGAGGTAAATAGTTCAGCCATTCCTCTTTCTTAGTTTTTACAGAGAAAAAAAAAAAGTTGTTTGGATTTTCTTGTGTCAAGCTGATCACTTGTATCTGGCAATTATGGGGAACACTAGGAAAACAGTAGTCAGTCAAAACAAACTGGCATGTTTTATTAGTAAAACTTTGATGAGACAGTACTTATTTCTGTATTTGCTACTTCTGTCCATTGACATTGGAAATTAAAGAAACTGGTAAGCAACATTTAATTTTCAGTAATTTAAAATGCTTATTGTTTAGGCATAAAGTTTGATCTGCCCTGCCAGTTATTCTGGAGTGCAGGACTTGCTTTCAGAGCTTCAGCATGTATCAGTTAAACAGTGTAGTAGGAAACAACTTCTTAATTTACGATTTTCAAAGTATTATGTGATCCAGATATGGCAACTTGGATCCATACTGGTGATATACGCAGGGTTGTTAGGCAGCTTATTATCAGTTCTCTTAGCTGAGGAAGCTTGTATGGTCCTGCTCTTGATCAATTCCCCCATTCCACCAGCCTTAGGCAACTCGAGCCTTTGCGCACAGATCCCAGGGTCACATACCTCATCTTTATGTTTGAGAGAGGGAGCATAGCTCTTCTTGACAGGAATCCATTTCTTTAAGAAAAGCAGATACTATGCTTATGTGAGATTAACAGTAAAAAAGTCATCTGACAAAATGAATTCACTGCCATAATGAACTGTAGATTCAGTATCATGATAGCTTCTTAATTTGAATATTTTTCATATTAGACCAATCAGTACTGAAAAACAAAATAACTCAGACTTGCTATCTGTGAACAGTCCACTCTACTTTGATTAGAGAAGAAAAATCCAGTCTAGTCTGAGTCCTTGGTAAAGCTGCTTTAGTGGTTTTTTTTTTTTTTTAAAGGCTTAAGAACTGTTAATCCTAAATATGACTTGCTTGCAGATTGAGGAATTCACAAGTGTTTATGATGAAGTTGATGAAGAACAATACTCCAAGATGGTCAGGGAACGCCAGGATGACGACTGGATTGTAGATGATGGTGTGTAAAATTTAATTTAGGGGGGGCTCCATTTATGGTTCTACTCATCACATAAAATAGCTGTGATTATTGTTGCATGTATTTCTAAACCACAGGTTGAATGGCTCACAAGTTCCGATATCTTTTGCATGAGTTTTAAAAAACAAATAATAAAAGTACCCTGATATTATCTTAACTCCCTCAGGTTTCGTGAAGACCTTGCCTCAAAACATAAATGCCTCAGTACTCTCTATAGATCAGTTGTAATACAGGCCAAAAAAAAAAAAAAAAGTTTCTACGCAAATACTTTGGCCTACGTTTGTAAAGCTGAATGCCACAACACCTAAATAGCATCACAATACCCAATTGATTTAGAAGTCCTTAGGAGACTTAAGGCCATGTCTTCACTGAAAATGCTGTGTCTATCCCCACGGATCAATGTAATGGGGTCGATGGAGCGGCCAGTGGAGTAATGTTGCGTTGACAGGAGAGCATTGCTAGTCGACACAGCCAAGTGAAGACCCGGAAGTAAGTCAAAGTAACTAAGTGGACAGGAAATACGCATTCTGCAGCATGCAGATTGTGTATCTCTCACCGACTTAGCCCCACAGTGTAGACTGGGCCTAAGTGCCTTAATCCCTTTTAAGAGAAACTTAGACTTCTAAATCAGTTAGGCATTGTAACGCTGAGTGCCGCAACATCTAAATAGCTTTATGCCTAAGCATTATTGTGTTTATAATAATGCATTCAAGATCAATGATTCAAATATTAAAAATCAATTACATTGATTGCAAATATAATTTTTAATAATTAACAGTCTTTGTTCCATTTAAAGATGGTTCCCTGTTAGAAACTACAATTTTTTTAGTTGATCATGTAAGAAGGTATTTACATTGATCCAGTTACATTGCTTTAATTTTTAATTTCTTTTTTGTGCTCAAAATATATAGATATTAAAGTTATGAAAAATGAAGCCACCTAATGATGGAGATTAAGTTTGAGTTTCATCTTGCTAAATTCACAAAGGGTCACTTAAAGTTTTATTATAACATCATTTTTCTTATACAGATGGAATAGGTTATGTAGAAGATGGAAGGGAGATCTTTGATGAAGATCTAGATGATAATGTCCTTGGTGCCAACAAGAAAGGTAACTGAACTGAATGCTTTTGAAGATCTCTCTAATTGCTTTGAAAAAAATGCATAAAATTGGGTACTTTTGGTGACTATGCAGTAAAAATGGTTTCAAATTACAGCTGGGGAGGTCGAGGTTGGATGTTAGGAAAAACTTTCTCACTAGGAGGGTGGTGAACCATTGGAATGGGCTACCTAGGGAGGTGGTCAAATCTCCGTCTTTGGAGATATTTAAGGCCCGGTTAGACAAAACCCTGACTGGGATGGTTTAGTGGGAGTGGTCCTGCTTTTAGCAGGGGCTTGGACTAGATGACCTCAGGAGGTCCCTTCCAGCCCTATGATTCTGTGATTCTAAGGAGATGCAAGTGTCGGAGGCCAGGATTTGGCCTGCACAGTCTTTTATTTTTGGTGATGATATGTGAGATGAAGATGACTGAGCTTGATTATCAGAGCTTAGGGTGAGCTGTAGCAAGACTCAACAAATGACCAACTTCTCCCCGCCTCCTTCGCGGTCCCCCCTCCCCCAAAACAAACAAACCGCTGGTGCCTTCAGCAGTGCATGACTTTTTTTTTTTTGTTGTTGTTGGCGGGGTGCTTTCTCCCTTGCACTGCCGCCAAAAGTGTTGGCAGTGTCAGGGGTTTTTCCATGGTGGGGGGGGGCCTCTTCACCTGGCATTGGTGGTTTTTCTGTAGCTGGGGGCCCTCTGCAGTGCTTCACACATAGGTGTCTCAGTTTTTAGGCATGCGCTTATGTGTATGGCACATTTGTTGAGGCCTGAGCTATAGCCAGAGAAATCACACCCGCAGAACTGCATGCCCCCAACTCCTCCCCCGCCCCCTGCATTTGAATACTGGGGCTCTTACCAATCCTTTTTCTTGGGATGTGAATCTCTCCTGGTCTAGCCAGTCACATACTCTCTGTCCCCATAGACCCAGATGTTGCACACTAACGAGGAAGGCACACTAGATAACTTGACTAAGGTCATGTAGGAAATCGTTGGCAAAGCAGAGAATCAAATCTTCTCTCCAGAAATGTAGGCTAGCTCACTAATCACTGGATTATCTTTCCTCCATACAAATGCCAGTATGTAAGCAGCCTCTTTCCTACCATACATCGGAATGATCACGTTTTGGTATGAGAAGGATGGTTCAATCATCTATGATACTGCCATGAAGGCTATAAATTGTGGTGGTAGCTTTTTGTAATGTAATTCTGAACAGGTATGAGATGATAACACCTTTCATGATCTACTGTCTACTTACGCTGGATTTGAGTGAACAGCCTAAAGATTAAAGATGTTCCTTTGCCAAGTCCATCAGCTGTCCAGCCCCCACTGATAACTAGACCCTTTAATGTTTTAATTTGGGTTTTGAAAAACCACTAATCTCTGTCTTGTGCTAATAGGAAAAGGTGACAAGACCTCCACAAATGACAAAAAGAATGTGAAGAAGTCTGTGGTATCAAAGCCAAACACTATTAAGTCTATGTTTATGGCTAATGCTGGGAAGAAAAACACAGATGTAAGTTGTATTTTTGTATTTACATTTAAATGTCTTACATTCAATTAAACTTCGTAACTTTTTATTTTATTTACAAGAATGACGGGACAAATGTTTCAGTTACTGCTGTTTGACTTTTTTTTTTTAAACAACCAATTGACACATAAGCCAGGCTTATAAAAGTTCTCATTAGTTGTTTCTGAGCGCTGGCCACTCTTGAAAACCTGGCCCATGGTATGTGGAACCTCCTTATTCTGCACTCACTGCATGTTTTGGCTCAGCTAAGTGCATAAAACTAAGACTATACGGTAATACAGCTGTCTAATATTTTACAGAAAACTGTAGACTTGTCAAAGGATGACTTACTAGGGGATATTCTGCAAGATCTGAAGGCTGAGGTAAGTGGTTGAATTCTGTACTTGTCAGAAGCTCGTAAGAGATGTTTTTTTAAAAAAACAGACCACCTAAGATTTTATCCTTTTATTGAGGTTATTCCCAGATCTTGACTATGACAACCTTTGTCCCAAGAATCATCTTCAGCTACATGAAAAATCAGGTCAGCCAATGGCTAGTTAATCAACATGACAGTACTCAATGTCAGACTACCTTAAAATTCTGAAGATTTAACACTTTCAGCAACACATTATTGAATATGACAGGTCACTAGTATAAATGAAAATTATAAGTATATTTAAAAAAATAAGAAAATGACCATGTCCTTCAGTTAGATTTAGTATAAATGTTCCATACTCAACCCCATGCTGTCTGATACCTACATTTAGGATTATATCGCCTTAGTAACAGTTACTAGCATCACAAACATTTAAGTAGTTCAGAAAATGCTTTCATGCTGTTTTGATATCCTCTGCTTTGGAAGGCATGGGGGTATACAAAACTTTGTGGAAGGTAAGAAAGAAATGCATTGTAATACAAAATTATTCCAAAGCGTCTGACGAAGTGGGATTTTCTCCCACGAAAGCTCATGCGATAAATAAATCTGTTAGTCTTTAAAAGTGCCACAGGACTCTGTTGTCTTAATACAAAATATGTTCATCATACTTTCACTTAAGCACAGTCTGTTGTTTTAGAATAGTTGGCTAGCTTTTAAAACTTTGTAGTTCATTTTATAATACACTTATCTTCTAAATCACATTGGCTCTTTCTGCGTTTACATGCATAAATGTACATCTTAAAGTATTTGACCACAATTTTCAGTGCTGAAAACAAACTACAGATCTACCCGTATATCACATTGTCCTTAGATACTGGCTATTGAAACAGTTTGTAAAGCCAGGACATTAAACTCAGCCATAACTGAATTTTTAACTTTTTTGTAATACTTCATATTAATTGTGGTCTTAAAAGAAAGTCTGTGATGAGGAATGGGAAACATTTGAAAAACTCCTTCCATTGCATCCATGCATTTTTAACTGATTTTTCTCTGGTCCTGGGGCATCTCTAAATGTCACCCAAACCAAAGTCCTGTGTTGTCAAGATTTTCTTTTATTTTAATGGCAGTGGGGTGCTTGTTGCTGCATAAGATACAAAGGACAGTCCTTGTCCTGTTGACTTATGCTCTAAAATGTATGTTGACTTTGCATCACGATTTTGTGCAATAACATAGTCGGCATAATACTCCCACAGCTTTTTTGGCAGTTCTCCTGGCCATTGTTTTGCATTCTCCCATAACTTAGATACAAGCTACGTTGCTGCTTTTAATTCTTTTTTTAAAGTTAGTATTTTTTTCACAGTGTTAACAATCAAAACTAAACCTTTATTAGCTTCCTTGTGGACTTGTCACTTAAGTAAATTAAAAAAAAAAGTAATTTAGTAGGTGTGGCAGTATTTCTCACTAGTTTTGGGAGCATTTCCTCAAATTCACTAAGTGAAGGCACTTCATAGTGTCACTTTTGTTTGGGAGCCTAACATTTGTGCAGTAGCTGATGCAGCATGCATGTACGGTTAGAGGGAGAAGAAAAAAAATGCATGGCTTCTTTCTTTCTTTCTTTCTTTCTTTCTTTCTTTCTTTCTTTCTTTCTTTCTAGCAAATTCTACTAATGTTGGACCATTCTCATGTTCTCCCTTCTCCTTTTTAGACAGTAAAAATAACTCCACCGCCAGTTGTAAAGCTAAAAAAGAAAAGACCTGTTGGAGCATTGCTGAATCCTTTCTCTGTACAGTCACAAGCTCCTAAGGTAAAGTAATGGATCCAAACTGATTTTTTTTCCTTTGCCCTTATAGCTATCTTATTTATGGTTTGAATAAATTAGCTCCATTTGGCTTCCATAGTAAAAACAGAAAGTCTGTAAATTTCCTTCTTGTATAGTCTTGTGCATACTTGCATAAACTTTTTCTTCTGAATATCTTTGTAGTTCTGTATACATATTGTAGCTTCAGATATTAGTAAATCATTCATGCAGTGCTGTAAGTTTACATGACACTTTACATGTAGGGATTCAGAAATGGCTGGTAAATGTTCGTGGACATAGACTTCATAGACATAGAAAGAGATTGAAAATGCTGGGACAGTTTAATGAAGGATGTGATTGAAGTATGTTATAGTGGAGATAAGTCCTATTTACCATTAAAATACAGGAATGATGGTGCATTTGAAAAAGAAATTGAAACTGAAAAATACTCTTAAATCATGAATAATTAACCTGTGGACTTATCCCAAGAGATCACTGAGGCTTAGAGTTAATAGGAGTAAAAAATAATCCATATGTCTAAATGAGGATCTAAACCCTAAAACATAATCCTTTGGAGGTGTAGATCAACTAGTAGTAGACATAGGTTAGGAAGAAACTTAGCCACCAGGTATGGTCTCCCATAAATGCTTGTGGTGCTATTTTCCTTTCGTGTATCTTTTACTGGCCTGTGTCAGAATGCTGGATTAGGTGGGCCATTGGTCGAATGCTCCTAGAAGGAGCAGTTGGAAGATTTAAGAGCTGTGAACAAGGTAGAATGAGAACCAGAACAATGGTCTTAGAAAATGTTAGTCACTATCTGCTCACTTCCACTTAGTTTCCATTTCAATAGGGAGAACTGGAAGTATAAGTATAGAAAAGTGTTTATTTGGCTGATGCAAATATAATCATTAGTATCTTAGTGAAGGTGGCTTCAGGAGGTGGCAGAAGTTGAGTATGAAAGGGTGTGGGTGGAGAAAGTAACAGTCTAGGACAGTGTTTCTCAACCTTTCGTGGATCGGGGAACACCTGAAGGTATGTATTAATTTTACGTGGAACACCTGATGAAAACATTCTTGAAAAAGCTGGTAACAGTGGTGGGAGATAAATGCCCCAGTTGCATCAACATCTGCCACTGTGTACCTGGAAGCTTTACTGTGGCTGGGGCATTACATTGCTCCTCCCCTCTCTGCACTCACCCCTGACAGAGAGGGGTCAGGGTGGGTCACGAAACACCTGCACTATGTCTGAGGAGACCAGTGTTCCATGGAACACTGATTGAGAAACACTGCTCTAGGATTTTGGAGAAGAAGAAAAGAAATAGGCAAGCTTGATCAAAGCAAGGCTCATTTAAAACAGGAATGATGATTGGGCAGCTGGGATGGACAAGAGGTAAAAAGAAGTAGAGAGAATAAATATTTATATCTTTTTAATTCTACAGTAGTTTAATTTGGTTTACAATGGATCAGAAGCACAGACCTGTACTATTTAGTGGCTGACAGTGTAGCCTAATGGTTAGAGCATTAGACTGGGACTTGAAGCCAGTGTTCTATTTGTGGCCCAAACCCTGGCCTGCTTTGTGACCTTGAGCAAGTCACTTCACTTCTTTTTTCTGTTCCTCAGGTTCCCTGTCTTTAAAGGAGATCATGTTTGCTTCCTTTGTACAATGCTTTGAGATTTATTGATGAAAAGATCTGTGTAAAAGCTAGCTGATGATATTAGTTGAACTAAAGGAGTAACTGGTAGCAGTTGTAGGTGATTATCCTCCCACTGGGTACTAAAGGGGATGCGGTACATTTTTTACCAGTGGTTTGGAAAACTATTTGGTAGTGGACAGAGATATTTTGGGTATTGGGATTATTGAGTTCTATGTCTATCTCCAGAGAGGAGTGTGGTCGAGTGGTTATGGATAGCACAGTGTACGTGCATAGATTTGGCACATTCAGCCTGAAAAGCAGTTTGGCTTAGTGGCTGAGATTAACTAGGGGCTGCCATAGTTGAGAATAATATCCAACTTCCACTCTATCTGAAGTGACTTTGTGCAACTTCTTGTCTACTACCTTCTAGAACAGAGGTAAGGATACAGCTCTGAGGTCTTGCTCAATAAAGTGCATGGAATTGTCAGTAGTCTTTGGAAGGGCTCATGAATCCTAGCCCAGAAAACGTAGGTCGGTGGGGGGTAGGATGAGATAGTTACTGCTGTACATATGTCTCGTCTGAAGCTCTAGCTCTGAGCAGGCCTCGTAGGAGGGAGAGAGGACTTGGTAGCATGCAAAAGTGTATTTATAACATTGTGAGGTGTTTTTTTTTTTTTTAGCAGCAAGCCTCTAAATGCTCTGAATATGTGCAAATGGGAACTTTTGAGAGGCTTGTAATTCAGCTAAATCTAATTGAATTTTCACAGGAATAATAAAAAATACCTCTCCGTCCTCCTTAACAACTTCTAGAGTCTTTGCTGACAAGTGTAGGGAACCTGGAACTCTTTGGTGAAATGGTTAAAAAACAATTTTAACATTAAAAAACCAACCCTAACCCTGACCCCCAACCGCCCAGGCCCTTGCTATTGGAAATCAATTCCTTGCTGAAACTTTAAAAAGAAATTGCAGCCTCAGGTAGAAAGAGCCTGAAAATCTTCAGTCCAAACTATTAGTTTGGCAAAGTTATAAACAATTGAATTGCTTGGGTAGTCTTTACAATCGGCAGGGCCTCGTGTATGCAGTGATTGTGTGGCTGTGGAATACATTCCCTTGTTACATAATAGTGCTTTAGAATCTGATGTTGCATTAAAAATTATTTCTTGCCATTATGGTTTAGCAAGTACCCCAAATGCATCTGTAGAGAACCTGAAATTCTAGTTCTGAGGAGAGTGGCCTGTCCTATTTATCCCAGGCCGGGCCCGTGGAATTTGGATACTGTGATTCTGACATTCACCAATTTGTTGCAGCCAGGCACACAACTATTTTTCTGCTCTGCCCTTCCTTGCCCTACACCCTAAATCGTACATTATACCTATTGCTTCATTGTGATTACAGTGTGCTCTCCCTGCAGCATTCCCTGGAGCAAGCCAGAAAAGAGTTGAGGGAGCAAGAATTTGACTTCCAAGCTATACTAGTATGTGCTGGCAAAGTAGGAAGCTTAGGGTGCTAGAGTGAAGCTGTTGAAGCCAGCAACCAGCTCTGTTCTTGCTGGCACAAATGGGGAGAAGGAGCTTCTGCGGTCAAATTTTTCACTCATGTGCTGAGCCTAGGGAGACTTCCAAAAAAACCCCCTCATGGCCAAAAATAATCAACAAACTTGATCTGTTAATATGACCTGTAAAATTGTGTGGTGTGTGCGCTTTTTCTTGTTTGTTTGGGTGTGGGGATGGGAATAGGAAAGGTGATAAAATAAATGTTGCTGTGGAATTAAGTCGTTGCTGAGGAATTTGGTGGTGTGCTGAAAAGTACATAAAACCATGACAAAGGCCTTGTTGCCAGTTCTGTACATAACTAAACACAGTAGTTCTCTTTTAACTTTAATAGTTGTCTTAAGGAAAATTAATGTTTAATTTGTTCTTAAAATATTTTTTCAGGTAATTACACCTGTAGCAAGGACAGCTCCCACTCCTGTCAGAAAGGAAGTCCTTTCTCCAACTCCTTCTGATCTGAAGCATACCAGCTATGCAGGAAAAACTGTTACAGTCCATACAGAGAGTACTAATGCTGAATATACAACAGAAGCTGTAGAAAACGAAGAACCGATGAAGGCAAAACAAGAGACAGCTAATAAAGGTATTTGAAAACTTCTGGCAATGGCAAGAGCAAATGTAGCAAGTTTTTAAAATGTTTTAATAAACATTGGGGCTAAGTGTGAAAATAGCCTAAAATATGATGTGGCGATTCATGTTAATGCATCATATTTTAGGCTATTTTCACACTTAGCCCCAATGTTTATATGTACTAGAAGCTATATAGTATATTGTATTACTGATTCAATCCCTTCATTCTTTCCACAATATTTACAGAAGATGATCAGGATATGATGGATTTTGAGGATGGAGATTTTGATGAACCTATGGAAGCGGATATACCAGAGGCTGCTAGGACCCTGGAGAAAGAACAGAAATTAGAAAAGAGAGAGACACAGCAAGTGGATTCTGTGAAGGAAGACACATCCTTTTTGTAAGGATCTGTGGTTGCAAAAGACTTTTTTTGCTGGAATAAATTATTTATTTACTGATTATTTACAGATTTAACAGTCTGAGGAAAGTTGCAACAAATTTCTCAAGGCATTGTTCTATGATTGCCCCATAGGGACTTTAAAAACATGTAGGCTGGAAGGAGCAAACTGTCTCACCACTATTTAAGAAAAAGGATATTTCATGTCTCTGGGGATAGATAATTCCTGTTTGGGTAAATGGTGAAATGTTTTTAGGTTAAGTGCTCAATGTGTATTGCAAAGAGCTGGTGATGTGCTGAAGAGCAGAAATTAGGAGTTGCTGAAGATTTGTATTGCCAAATACCTTATACTTGCCCCAAAGATTGATAGTTAAAGCCATTTTCCCATGGCAAATTTTACTGATACTGTAGTTTAAAAATGCAAAAGTAATGATGTTAAGGTTCCTTTCTTAAATAGGAGTAGTTTTGAAGCACATTTTTAATACAGTTTCATGACTGCAAATTATGAGAAGTCAGATAATGGTTTGAAGTGAAAAGATGCTTCATGGAAACAAGTAACAACTCTTACCTTCAGTGCTTAATTTGTGCCAGGGCTTGTGAGGACTGAGCCTCAGCATCTCTACGTTTGACATTTCATAGAACCTCTGGGCTTGCTGTGTTACTTATGAAAGTTTAATTTAAAAAAAAAAAAAAAATTGGTTGATCCCCAGAATCTTTTTCATTACAATTTAAGCACTGCAAACAGAAGGGATTATTCATGGTGTAAAAAGGGTTGCATGACTGGGGTCTAATAGTTTAAAACAATTTTTAAGACCTACCTGCTGAATATATAGAGAATTATTTTGAGAGGAAATAATGGAGTATTTCATGTTGGCTGCTTGGGGTGACGGCTCTTAAGTCATGTCTTTTCATAAATTATGGCTATGGCTAACATACAACCGTACTCTTCTGTGTTTTAATACTTGCAGAAGTTGTTCTCTCTTGGATGTCTTCTGTTGGAACAGAATGGATAAGGACGAAATTGACTTAAGTGCCTCAGAAGTTGAAGTGGACCCAAGTTGCCTTCCACTAGTGAAAGGGGAAGATGGTGATCAAGTCTTGAGATTTTATTGGCTGGATGCTTACGAAGATCAATATAATCAACCAGGTATCTACACATTTAAAGACAGAAAGAAATTCTCTTGTTTCTTTGAATTATTCCAGCCATAAAGTCTGGGGTTTTCAAAAGCGCCCAAGGGATGCTTGGCTGCCCTCTATTTCTGTTGAAGGTCTCCCCCAGAGCTGCTCTGTAACTTGGTATTCCTCTTGTTATTCCTTTACGATAGTACCACTTGACAACAGGAAAGTATATAATGTGTGGTGTGGGATGGTGTTGTGGGGAGGTAAAGTACTGGGTACTAGCTGTTGATGTCACTAACTTGGCTAAGTGGTACCATAGTTAAAAGGATTGAAAATCCTTTTGAAAATCTACGATGAAATTCTGATTACATCTTTGATTTGGTCTCCTAGGTTCTGCTATACCTGTTTCTTTATACAAGTCACAAGTATTGGTGTAGGTTGGGGAGAGGAGGCAGACTGGTTCTGCAATAGGTATTATTGTTCAAACATCTTCATACAACTCTGGCAAGACACCCCAGTTCTATTCCACTAATTTCACAGCTGTAGCGCTTTTGGTTCCTGTTTTCCATGAACATCAGATTGATTCATGCTCATAGTAACGGAGTCAAAAATACTGATTTTTTTTTTTTTTTTTTTTTTGAGGCTTTGGACTAATGCTCCAAGTACTGTCTCTAATATATTTCACTGTTATACCTTTCTTAACTTGTGGGGTGATGGATTAAACGTAAGTTGGTCTTTTTGTATGCCGCGTGGGTTGAAAAGCTTCCTGATGGGAGCAGCTAGTGATCACTGAAGCCTTGGTGAAATCAATGATTCTAATATAAAACAGCTGCTCTTAAAGACCCTGCCATTGTTTTTCACTTCTACCTTGACTTTCAAGTCAGTGGTTGCTGAATGGAACATAATTATGAAAGGATTTATTTTCCTTGAATGTGAAAAGAGATATCTTGTCTTTTATTATGACATTTCAATGTAGAATAATAGACTGCACCTGGTTTCCAATTAGTAATGCAGGGAGACGTAAATTCTGACGTTACTCTTTATTTTTATGGCAAATGGGGCATACACAGTGTCAAATATATTTGCTTGAAATGTAAGTACTATAGTTGGACTGCAGGATAAATAAGGCTTTCAAACTTGCAAATTTTAAGAGATTCTGTTTTCCTTCATGATTCTCTTTAACTGTTTTAGGGAGAATTGGAAGACTACTCTTTCAAAAATTTGAAGAAGTAAATAATAATAAACCAATAATAAATTAAACAATAGTTGTCTGTCTAGTGCTGTTGTCACCTTTCCCAAAAATTAAAAAGCACAGAATAAACAAGGAACTACTCATAAATGTCCTACCTTTGCCCATATCTTAATAAGGGTTTAATGAAGGGGGATGGGGAGGAAGAGAATCTGGGCTCTGGTGGACCAAGCGGGTGAGCAAGTCCTAAAATCGAAGATGCAGTTGGAAATTGTGTATATTGAAGGAGCTCCAGCTCAAACACCCCTGATCTCAGTAATGGCAGTATTTTGGTGGGGAAGGGGGAATTTCAAGTAACCAAGTCCAAAATTATTTAGGGATTTTTAAAAATAGATTATAACTAGGCTTTTTGGAATTCAGTTTTCATTTTTTAAGAATTTTGGATGGATAATAAAATATTTGAAACTTTTTAAAAAAAAAAACTTATCAATTTAAATTTTCATGGTTGTTGGAAATTATGGGGAGAGGGTCAGATAGGGTAAGTCAGACAGTTATATAATGACAATAAACATTGAGATTCAAAAAGATAAACCTTTATAACTGTTAAAACATAAATTGTCAGTATCGCATGTCAAATTATTAGGGCTGTCAGTTAATCATAATTAATGCATGTGATAAATGCAAAACAAATTAACTAGATTAAAAAAGTTGCAATTAATCGCAGTTTCATTGTACTTTTAAACAATAATAGAATACCAATGTAAATATATTATAAATAGTATTTTTCAATTTACTTCATACAAGTCCATTCAGTCTTATTTCTTGTTCATCCAATTGCTGAGACAAATAAGTTTGTTTACATTTATGGGAGATAATGCTGCCAGCTTTTTATTTATAATGTCACCAGAAAGTGAGAAGAGGCATTCATGTGGCACTGTTGTTGCCAGCCTTGCAAGGTAATTACATGCCAGATATTTTACTAAACATTTGTATGCCCGTTCGAGCTTTGACTTGTAGTTTTACATTATTTAACATAGCTGCACTCAAAAACAAAACAAATAAAAATTTCTACATTTGTAAGTTGCACTTTGATTGCACTACAGCACTTGTATGAGGTGAATTGAAACATACTTTCTTTTATCGTCCAAATATTTGTAATAACGATAATATAAAGTAAGCACTGTACACTTCGTTTTATATGTTGTAATTGAACTCAAAATATTTGAAAAAGTGTAGAAAATATCCAAAATATTTATAATTTTAAATGGGTATTTTATTATTGTTTAACAGTCCTATTAAAACTGTGATTAATTTGAGGGTTTTTTTTAAATCATTTGGCAGCCCTACAAAATATACCAAACACTAATAAGTTCTTGGGCAACAATTTTCATAATTTTTTTCTGTCCTATAAGTTTCTGCTGTTATCAGTGGGAGGGGGAGAGAGGGAGAGAGTGTGTGTGATTCACCCATAATCTACTCCTTCCAAGCCTAGTTAAAACCAGCCTTTTAAATTCTACTAGATGCTTATTGAAAGCCAGTGCAGGTAATAGCACTGGTTTTAATGTGCACCCAATTTATAGGTCCACTTAATGGATCACAGCAGTCTGTGCTTCTTCTAGTTCTGTATGTTTCCAAGGTGTAATCCCACACAGAGTGCATTAGGGTGGTTCATTACACCTTGCAGTGACACAGATGTGGTTAATTGTAGCAAGCTCTACAACAGAGAGAGAAGACTGGCGAAAAAAGCTATCTTGGCTTTACTGGTTACCTGGAGGTTTAGGAACACCCAGCATTTAACAGCATCCACTAGTTGTCCATCTGTACAGTTGCACTTCTTCTATGCAGGGTGCTGTTACAAGTTCCACCAACTTCCAGCTGCTTCTTCTAGCCTCACTATTTTCTCTCTCACCTAGATTGAGTCACAGCCAGCGAGCTGTCCTCCAAAGTACAGATTATTTAGGCCATGGGAAATTTGTCCCCTTGCTCAACAGAGCCATATATAATGGGGATGTATAGCTGTGTACCTTTAGCATTCTGAATAAAATGTAGTCTCCTCTCTAGCCCTTCTAATGGCCCCATACACTCAATGAACAAATAGTTGACGTATCTACCCTGTGGCACCCTGCAAGAGAACTCTTGGGGCAGGGGAATTGTTTCATTTATTTAATTGGCCTCGAGTTGCAGGAAAGATTGTTCTTCTTTTGGTGACACGGGTTTTTGGTGTGCTATTCCTTTGAGCAGTGAATTGTCAAATATAGAACTTTATGGATTTTAATATGGAAATTATTACTGCTAAAATTCATGGATTAGGGACTTGAAGCTGATAAATACTATTCAGTAAAATGTTCAGTGGACTGCAAAAGGTCTTCCATCTACTGTATTGGGTACAAAGGAGTCTTAATCTTGGAGAACTGAGTGGCGAAAATACTTCATTGGCTTGAATATCTTCCAGCTAGAGGTGTGACTCAACCCTTTTATGGAGTGACTGTACCATGCAGATTTAATCATTTTCTTTCTTCACCTATTTGTTTTTGGAAGATCTTGAACCAGTTTAGGGATAATTAGTTGCTATGAGAATAGAACTGTGAGAATAGACTTCAGTGGTGCAATGCCACCTTCTGTGCTTGACATAGCTTGGTGCTTGGTTACCACAGTGATGAAGGTGGATGGTGAAGGAACACGTAAGTATAAGTTTTATAAAGCAGTTGCTTAGCTATTTGTAGAGCACTGATTGTCAGCAGGTGGAGCTGTCAAGGTCCATACATTGGAAATTATTTTGATTCCATGAGTGAATTAATGTTTATTTAGTAATAATTAAAGCTGGAGTTTTCTGCTAACATCTGCTTTGAGCTTTTTTAGTTCCCTAATATCTTCAATCTTGCCTTCCTATCTCTTTCCTTAGGTGTGGTGTTTCTCTTTGGTAAAGTGTGGATTGAATCAGCAGAAACCTATGTCAGCTGTTGTGTGACAGTGAAAAACATTGAGAGAACTATCTATTTACTGCCTCGGGAGATGGTAAGCCTTAATTTCAGTGGGCTGCTGATGAGAAGCCATTGAAGTAAAATGCCTTTTGAATTGTTTCCATCTGCCCCCGCCCTTCCCCCTCTTCCCCCCCCCCCAAAAAAAAACCATGCTGATCACTGCACATGTGATATTCATCATGTGAAAGCAGCATAGAATATCTGATTTTTCTTTTTTTAATTTTTAATTTTTTTTTTAACGCTACAGTGACCTGTGGCTTGGAAAATGGGCAGTTCCTTTAACAGAAGCTAATGGTGACAATCTTTTTTTTGTGGCAATCCTGAGCAATTTCAGTTCGTGGTTATCATGTTCAGTTTCCAAGTCCTTTCTGTGAAGTAGTATTTTATAAGTTTGACTTTCTGTGTACTCATATGGGGCCATAGTACTCCTTAGCTACAAACTTTGATCTTAGTCAGTTTAGCCATAAAAACAACTGAATTTTGCTGAATTGTTAATTTGGTTAATGCTTGTCGCAATTTATAAATGAAATAATTAAATGATTCTTTTTAAAGCAAATGGACCTAACTTCGGGTAAAGAGACAGAGAATCCCGTGACTATAATGAATGTCTACCAAGAATTTAATGACCAGATTTCTGTTAAATACAAGATCATGAAGTTCAGATCCAAGGTTTGTCTTTCTTGTACATATGCATCATACTCAATCCCATCTTGTTTTTCTCTTTTGGGAGGGTAGAAAAGCTTTCAGTGGGTAGCCATGCTGGTTGGGATGTGGGGTGGAACAGGAAAGATATAATTTGTGTATATGTTCTCCTGGAGCAGTCAAGCATTGATTAGCACCTGAATCTTTCTTAACTTAAGAATGATTGAAGCAGAGTTTGGAGATGGGCCCAGAACAGAATTGTAACCCCAAAGCAAATGTGATAAATGGCAGAATATCAATGAAAGGTCTGTGAGTGAGAAAGCAGCTTTCTTTGCAATGTAAGGCTATGCTTTGACTTTCTGCACTAGGATTTGTTGCATTCAAAACAGTTCTCAAATGAGTTATGAGCAAAGAGTTTGTACATGTTCCATTATGATTATAAATGTCAAACCTTGCTAGAATCCTGCCAATGGATTAGTTTTATAGTACAGTTTTAGGCAACTCAGCTTTGTGAATCAAGTTTTGTTTCTGTGTTGTGGACCCCAAACCATTAAATGAACTGTTTCAGGGTCTTCTGAATACTTTCCCCCCATCTCTGAGTCACATATATTAGAAGTAAACTTCCTGTTTACTATAATGCACTTTTTGCCCAAAGCTCGCTGAAGGTTGCACACAGCATGGTGTTACTTACTAGAATAGAGAACATACACATGCCCCAGTGAGCTAGCTACTAGACACCAGTCCTTTTTGTGATGCTGACAGTACTGATTCCTGGACTGACAGTTTTCATTTCTGTTAGACATCCTTTTGTTTGTAATGAAATTGAGCGTCGGGGGGGGGGGAAGAAACCATCTATATGGTACACTGGATAGAGTACTGGACTAGGACTTAAAATTTGGTTCTTTGATTTTCTTCCATTGATCTGCTGTGACATTGAACCTTGTTGCTTGTTTCTGTCTTTTTCTCTTCACATTTTAAGCTCTCTGAGGTAGAAATTGATTAGGGACTCCTGATCTTGGTTGATGTTTCTAGATACTAATCTCTTGAAAACCGTTAATGAAAAAGATTGTTTATTTTTTATGGGGATTTGGATGCCATCTTGAAATCTAAACTCTTCATTGCATCACTAGTTTGGGTTGACATTTGTGATGTCATTACATAGTTGGGCCACTCCATAAGCAATTAAGAGACTGTTTAAAAGATGATACAGGAAGAGATGATAAAGATTAAAATAAAGATAACTGCAGGTAGAGATTATAGGTGTTTGAAAGTGTAGTAAGCCACAGTGCAGAACCTCTTTTATATAGGCTCAATATGTCTGCACTGGGCATTGCAGTTACCCCAGTACAAATTGTGCCATTGTAAACAGGTCTGTATTTAACATGCTGCTAACTTTGTTCTTTGCATAGCAAAATATCAAATAAAGGTCTTCTATGTGAAGGTTAAATACTCATCTCAGAAAGAGGATAAGCCAATGTTGTATCTTAATGTTTAGATGGGAATTTGTTACCAGGTCTGAATTGATTTTTCTGTGTATGTTAAGACTTGAGATAGATGGGGGAAATGGTTTATTAAGCTTTGATCATTACGTAAACACACTTTAGCTAATTATAATTCTGCATTGTCCAAAAAGGAAAAAATTAATACTTTTAATCATATAATATGCAGGTTTGTGAATTTTTTTCAAAGAACATGCTTCTCCTTGAAGCAGTAATACTGCAGTATTAAAACATGGTTGGCCTGTTGTTTAACTTTCAGTAAACAGGGCTACAGTAGCAAAAGGCTTGCTTTATAGTCTGTGAACATTTGCTAAATAAGGGTGCAATTCTCTGCTCTCAGGTTGCCTTCAATTTTAGTGGGAGCTGCAAAATCAGGCCCTAATACAGCTTTCTTTGAAATCAATTTTAAATGGTAAATTAGCTTCTCCAACGTCAATAGGCTTAAACAACTACTTTGTTTTATTTTTAAAGGGATTGATACTAATACTTTTTTCTGTATCTTTAATGTTAATATTCATTTCATCCATTAACCATGTGATTTTTTTAAATAGTTGGAGAAGGACAACATTATTGCCTCTATTAAATCAATTAACTTTGAATAAGGCATTGATATCTGAAGTCAACTTACTATAAAATTAATCGGCTCTGTTTTAAAGTGACAAAGCCACAGTGGCTATGTGTAGAGCTGACTGAAACTCTGGATTTCTGGTTTGTGGGAAATTTTGGAATTTGGTTTTGTCCTAGTTCAGACCAAAACTGAATCTTTTGAAGTTTTGCCAGCAACTGGAAATTCCATAAGTTTCATTTTGGAAACAATGACAATAGGTGTTTCTGAAATAAAATATGCTCCTGGACAACCCAGCAACTGATGGCTGAAGTTGATATGTTTAACAGTGGTGAAACTGATGTGAATCTTGTAAATTTCAGTTGATATCTGCAAGGGCTTCCTTTTCTGCAGCAGCACTGTTCAGAAACCTCTCCTAAAAAAAAGAATGAAATATTTAAGTGAAAATATTGCTACATACCAAACTGATGTGCCCCACTCAATAGAATCTTATCTATGACATGATGATTTGTAATGGAACTAAGGAAAGATTACAGATTTATTTTTAAGCCACTTGATTGATGTTAAGTCTTACAATCAATCTGGGAAACCCTTAAAAGGTGACCCGAAATGGGTGTGTAAGAAAGCTAATTTTGTGCAGGGAGTAACTTCATGGACACAGAATTGTGAAAAACAGTGATACTCCTATAAAAGATAACAGGCATCGTATAGTGAGAGAAAATTATTTGTTACACTGTAATACCTGTGGGTGCGTCTACACTTACAAATTAAGTGGACTTAAGCTTGTTTAAGTCGATTTAATTTACTGTGCATCTACACTACACTTTCCTTAAGTCGACTTAAGGAAAAATTGTCGACTTTATAAAACCTCATTTAAAGTCGACTTTGCTGGCTAAGTCGACTTTAGAAAGTCGACTTAGCTAGTGTGGACGTGGATTAGCCCTAAGTCGACTTTAAGTCGACTTAGGGGGCTCCAGGGCTTCCCCACTGCCCTCCCTGCCAGGGTGGCTGGCACAGCCACAGCCTGGCATGCCCCCCCAAAGGGCAGGGCTACCCTGCCCCTATGCCCTGCCAGGGTCCCTGTCCCCCTTTGTCCCATTGTACCAAGGTACAATGGGGCAAAGGCTGTGCCCCCTGGCACTTGGCAAGGGGTGCCCCCCTGCCACTGTGGACCTCTTCCAGGTCCACCTAGCCCCTAGAAGTCGACCTAGGCGTCCAGTGTGGACACTCTAGGTCAATTTTGTAGGGTCCCCTCTAAGTCAACTTAAAATTTAAGTGTGGACATGCTAAGTCGATTTAACTAAGTCGATTTAACTATAACTAAATCGACTTAAACTAACAAGTGCAGACATAGCCTATGAGCCCCAAGATCCCTTTGGGTTGGTATAGCACCAGAACAGAAAGACAGTGAAGAGTAAACTTTATCAACAGCACTATCAAATTTGAGAAGTTCCTGCTATGCCACCTTTTATGTTGGGCCTACACTCTGGGTGCTGCCAGAAATAACAACAACTTAAATCATCTGTTAGAAAAGTGATGACATCTGGCATTAGTGCGCTGTCACTTGTATTAGTAATTTTAACGGTACCCACCACCATAGCCTTGCCAACACCCAATATAGGATTGGGTGTAGATTCCATAAGGCATTTACCATTTTCCCTTAATACCTGCCACTGATGGCGGCAGGAATGGTGCCTGTTCAAGCCAAGTTGGATAGGTTCTTCACAGCTCAATCTGAATGTAGCTTTGCTCCATTTTGAAACTTATCAGGCAATTATTGCTAGTCCATGTCTGCTCTCTGAAGGAACACTTTATTGCTGTGTACACTTCATTGTGGTTATGATCAGAAGCTGGCACTAGTGAGCAGAGTACTAAAAAAAAAATTCAGATGAACTGTTGCAGCATGTTGTCTTTTACTCCTACGTCAGTTTAAATCCACAAGAAGTGGTTTGTGTCTTCTGAGCTTCAAAAAGATGAGATGTAGTGAGGTACTGGTCTACGACTAGGGCCACAAGGACCTATGGCAATACAAATGACACACGCCACAAGTGACCCCTCAGCATTCATGTTGCATAATTGCTGCGGTGTGCTGTTCTTCACTTGGTGCAGCAGCACAGGATAGCCACGCACAGCTGGATTCCTTAGCTTCTGGAAAATTTTAACATAGGTTTGAACAGTAAGGGTGGTTGGAGCCTGCTTTAGCATTGCTATTAGTTTATGAACATGGTGTTTGAGATCTACTTGTCCAACAGCAACAGAAGGTGAGGCTTCATAACTGCTCTAAATGAAGTAATGTGAGGTCAGATGAATGAGCATTTGCATCATCTTTGGGTGCGTGATTTTTATTCCTCTGTTTCTCTTATTGGAAAGAATGACTATTCAATACACTGGTATTTTAATAAACAGATGTTAGTGCCTGATACTTAATATTTAAAATGTATTTATTTTGCATAGAAAGTTGAAAAGAATTATGCTTTTGAGATCCCGGATATTCCAGCGAAGTCTGATTACCTAGAGGTTCGGTACTTGGTGAGTAAATCTAATTTGATAATCATTAGAAGTCAAATCCTGCCTTTCTAACTCATGTGAATAGTTTTTGTTTAAGTTAATCTTATTTATGTAAGAACAATATATTAAGGATGTTGTCCTTAATTACTTACGACTATATGTACTTTGCAACGTATAGACTAATTGCTTTTTATTAAAATTAATCTTCTGGAGCTTATTAAACTTAGTGGGTTTTTTTCCCCCTTAAGTCAATGTGCTGGTCAGTCCCTGCTATAGCTAGTTCATTACAATGAAACTGAAAATGAAAAACAAATTTAAAATATTTTAAATCAATATATTTTAGACTTACTAAAATTTTATATATATCTCAGTTAGCTGCACTTCCAAAAGAATAAAATGTTAAGAAGTTAAAACAAAACCCTCATTCATCAGCAGTAAAGACTTATTAATTATGGAGGTATTTATCTGGCTAACTCTTTTGTTTTATGTTTACTTTGTTCCCTTTGGACTCAGTTAAACAATGTATTTAAATATATGCAACTTCAAGCATGGACATAAGACTACTCTCGTCCTTAAAATCGGGCATAAAAAGTGCCTTGTGATAGCAGGACATTTTTGTTCAATCAATTTCAGCATTTGTATGGGTCTTTAATGGGGCTTCTGTGCAAGAGAACCTTTCTTTAGAAATGAGGGAAATGCAGTGACAGATGCACATATTCCCACAGGGACTCTGGTGTGGAATAGTAACAACTAATTTTAATCCATAAAAAAAATTGACTAGGTTTCAAATTGATAGTATTCCCTTCTAAACATCTTTTTGTCTATTTCTGATAAGAGAACATTAAAGTCACCATCTTAATGTGTTCAGCCACTTTGTAGGTATTATGGTCCTATCTAAAGCAAATGCACGTTTGCTGCCCAAAATGCTGCTTTAGCCCTTCAAGAACATGCTAGTCTTAGCTGTCTGTGAACAATGGCTATAGTAGGAAAGCTCTCGGATGCATAGAACAACATAATTAACCTGCAGTATTTATTTAAGCAGTTGCTATATTATTGTTTTGAGTTACGTGGGTCACTGCTGATGCCAACACACTCTTGTTTCCCACATGGACTGTTACAGTGTGCACTTTTTTGGATCAATATTCTGGCTTATTTGTAGACTTGCAGATTTCCATTTTTATTTTTAAAAATAATTTTCCTAGATAAGATGGGGGCGGTTTTTGAGCATTTTTTCCTGATTTTTCTATTTAAATTTTCACAATTGCAGAAAGTTAAAGGGGAATCAGACCATTTTCTAATTTCGGTAGACATTGAGATACCACAAGTTAAAGCTATATAAACTGTTAAAACACACGGTCAGCATCACATGTAAAAGTGAATATCTTTAAATCAACAAATTGTACCTGTTTTTACTTTTTCATTTACTAGTTCGTACAAAGTCTAATTTAAAAGTCAGAAGATTCTGACTCAAGTTCTCAAGCAGCATTTTTCATTCCTTGTCTGCCTGTCAGTTTCCGTTGTTGACTTTTTGATTGGTTTTCTACGTCTGGTGAAATTGATGTTTACAGATATTAGCTGATAAAAATTGAATCCTTGCAACCCTACTGATGCAGAGTTTTGTCAAAACAACAGTCTGATACTTCTTGGGTTGGTATAATATATTCTAATGTGATGGAGCTTAGTATGTTGATGTGGTGGTGGTTTTTTTAATTGTTTTTTTAGTTTTATTGTTTAATACAATGACTTGTCTCTGTCTTTTAACTGTGTCAGGCTGAATTCCCTCGGCTCCCTCAAGATCTGAAAGGAGAGACATTTTCTCATGTATTTGGAACTAACACTTCTAGTCTGGAACTTCTCTTGATGAGCAGGAAGATCAAAGGACCAAGCTGGCTGGAAATAAAAGATCCACGTATGAGGATTTCATTATTAAAAATTTAATAGGTTTCTGAAAAATGTTCAAAAATAAATTTGGAGGGGGATGAGAGATGAGATGACCAGAACTGTTCTCTTTCCTCAAATCTTGTAAATTAGAAATCCTTGAGAATTTGGAGAGGCAGTATTATGAGAAGTGATGTTTTTAAATTTCACGAACAGGACCTGTTAGAAAGTAGTTTATTCTGAGAGTCAAGCAAAGGTTTTTCCCAACTGCTCTATATTCAGTGTTGACCTATTCTTGTGCCAGTTCCCTGACCCCACACTTCCTTCATCCCCCAATTCTGTCCTCTGTTTATTTTGTGTTTTTTGAGACTTGTTGCTTCAGGATACAATTTGTTATACAAAAAGGCATGAGTTGTGGGCAGCGCCGTTACAGTAGTAAGGTGCCTGGTCTCCTTGTGATACCCCCTTAATAGGAGTGGGAAGGAAAAACTTGATTTTAATTCTGTGATCAAACTTTCTGAATGGTTCTGAGTGTCACTGTAGTTCCAGTAATACTACAATATAAAAGGTTACAGGAATTTAGGAAGTCACTGTGCTTGGCTTAAAAATCAGTGTTTGATCCTAATTGTTTAATTTTAACTTTGACTTCAAGTACTGTTTCTGGGTAATACTCAGTACAAATTATCCCATCAATAGTTCATACAAAATGACACGGTTGAAACACCCAGTGTGCTTTCAACTTAGTTATTGTTCAAGCATTTGTCTGTGTAGATCTGACTGTGTGTGAATGTACCCCTTATGCATTCATTATCTTTGAATATTAGTGTTCCTTGAGCCATGCCTGCTCCCTCCATGTCCTCATGTTCTCTGCCACCCCAGGACATAAAGGGCAGTGCAGCAGCAAGCATTCCTTATTTCCCTCTTACCAGTTGTGGCAGTGACATGGACTCAGGCTATGTCTTTCTGCTACTACTTAATGCATTTGCCAAATGTATCTTTACCTTGGTAATTAGGGTTAATTCCTTAAAATTCTCCCTTTATTTCTTCACATTTCTTCTTTGTTGTTTTAAAAAAGAAAAACTTTTCTCTCAGCACCTCGTGCAACAGCCATTGAAAATGGCCACTTCAAATCCTGTCCATCTTGTGACTGCTTATTCCCCTTGCAGACAGTCATAATGGTTTGTTGTTGTCTCGATGAGAGCCACATGCCTAGCTGATGCTGTGTTTATCAGTTGTTCCTCCTCAAGAACAAGAAAATCTAGTGAAGCTAAAATTGTCTTTTCTGGAGCAGCCTGTGAAGGGCATTACAGACACACAAGAATGGGCATGGAGCTCCAACATGGGACTTTCCACTCTAAGTCTTAGTCTGATTGTGACCACGTCATCCAGAATGCAACTCCAAGGGCTACTATCAGTCAGAAGTCAAATCCAGGACTGATTGGTTGAAAGCCTTGGTAGCCAAAGACAAGCTCAGCACTGTTCACTGCTCTAGCAACAAAGAAAAGTACTGCCTCTTCCACACTGAGATAAGATAGATCAGAGCACTGGATCAAACATGGTTCCTGGTACAGATCTTCCTTCCCTAAGAACGGAAGAATGGAGAGGCCTAAGAAGAGTCTGTACTCCAAAGAATTGAGCATAAAGTCGTCTTGTACTAATGGGAAAAATGACACCGATGCAACTTTGTTCTTGACGTTGGAGGGCCCTGAGGCTACCCTGGTCATTGCATTTGAAAGAATTGAAATGCTGACTCTATCAACTGAGGAGTTAACAGTTGCTCTCTTTATTGAGTTGTTGTTGATGGAAGTTAACTCTTCTCCCATACCATCTTCTCTACTGAGGGTGCTTCATCTGGCACTGACTCAAATGTCTAAGTTCCTAGTAAGGACATTGCACGAGAGATCAAAACCGCAGTGAGAGGAGACCTTTTCCTGACCATACCTTCTTCCCCACCCAGTGCTGCTGTCCAAGATCAGGAAATGGTTCATCTGTCCAGACCAGAATCCCTCATTTCAGAACCCCAGCTTATACACCATGGGGATGTCAGGGTCTTCTAGACAACTAATCTGGTTAACCATATGCATCAACTTTCCATTTTGCTTATTTTAGGCTTATTGAGGTGGACCCTCCAGAGTCTTTAGAAGTGGGTCTCCTTTCCAGTTGTTGCACAGGTATAAAAGGTCTCATTCTCCTGTGGCCTCAGTTTCAAGATCTTCCATGGAAATTCTTAGGGATGGGAGTGGATGAAGAGGAGTCAGGTTCCCAAACTGCTCAACTTTTCTAAAGATCCACTGTCACCAGATCCTGAAAGGGCAATTTCTTTGGCCCTTGTACCAGCTCCATATGATTTTAGAGGTTTACAAGATCTGCTGTCTTGAATTGTTGATACCCTGGAGATCGAGACCTCTGTGATTGTGGAAAAGGCCAATAAATTATTTGCTTTCCTCTTCTCTGAGCGGTTTAGGAAGGCCTATAAATGAAGGCAATTGGGAGCCAGCTAAAGATCTCTGGCAGGCCCTTGTTATCTTCGCCCAACTGCAAAGTGATTGGGGGGAGGGAAAGATAATTAAGTTTCACAGAAGATCTTTGAGCCCTTCTGTATACCTCTGGTCCCTGCATCTTCGGTGATACTTATGGTATAGGAAAAAGATAGAAACCTGGCCTACGAAAGGCTACTCCTGAAGTTTCCAAAAGGCTTGATCTTATCTGAAGGAAAGCTTACTCCTGTACATTGCTCCAATGATGCATAGCAATTATTAGCATTGTTCGCTACATGGGACGAGTTATCTCCCTTTGTGTACAAGCTTCCTCCCGAAGCCAAGCAGGAATTAAAGGCTGTAGTATGGTGTCTGATGACTGTAAGAGGAGCCCTCCTTTCCTGAACCCTATCTTTGGATGCTGTCTTTTCCTATTCTGTCATGTTTGTACTGGAATAGCCATCAATAAAATGGAGTCCTCTTCTATAGATACACTATGCAGTTCCAGCCTCTGCCTCCTTTCCATCCCCAGCCCCATCCTCTTTCGAAGACCCTTCTCCTGAAAACCAACTGAAAGTGGCCTCCCTGCTTCTTCTGGGAGGTATAGAAAAGGTGGAGTTCAAAGGAAGAGGTTTCCACTCCTGATATTTCCATATATTGAAGAAAAAAGGAGATTTTTGTCCTATCTTCAACATGAGAGGACAGAACAAATTCCTGGGATTCAGGATGGTAATGTTAGTCTCCATCATTCCTTGCTTGCAGACTTCAAACTGTTTTGTGGCTGTCTACCTCTAAGACACTTGATTCCATATTGCAATCCGACCAGCCCATATTATATATCTGCCTTTCACAGGAGGGCTGGGCATTATCAATAAAAGATACTGCTGTTCAGCCTCTACACAGCACCAAAAGTCTTCACAAAATGTTTAGCTATGGTAACCTTACGTTTTAAGGCAACAAAGCGTTCGTCTATTCCTCTGAATGATTGGCTGATTAAAGGCAGGAATCATAAGGATGTTACTACAGCCCTGACCTGTTTAGGGAGACAGACCTGATGATAAACTACTACAAATCATCACTCAACCCACTGAAGACAATACAATACATAGGAGCTCTTATTGGCTCCAGATCAGCTCAGGCATACTTTCCAGAAGAGAAACAATTGTCTGTCTGGACTGTCTTCTCCAATATCAAGAAAAATCCATCAACCATGATAAGAACCTGTCTCAAACTGTAAGGGCGCATCAGCTTGCACTTATGTGATACTGCTAGTCGTCGCCTATGTCTGTTACAGTGCTGGCTGAGGTTTGTGTATCAACCTCTGGAACATTAAGTGGATGTGTTTGTTTTAGTTGTAATTCATGTATTTGGTGATGACTAAATTCATTGACAGATGCTTCAGAATCTTCAAAAAGGAGCCCCTCACCTAAAAAGTATTCATCAGACTCATCAGAAACTGTTTAAGTTGCTCACCTGGATCATAATACATGGGATATGGTCATAGAAGGAGATGAGCCTCTTCCATATACATCCTAGAATTCCAATCAAATTAGCTTGCAAAGCATTGCTTCTGGCTTTTAAAGAATTTCATTGTACAGACCCTCACAGACAACGCATGTAGGATGTATTATGTAAACAAGCAGGGAGGCTCCCATCCTTTGCCCCCTATCCCAACAGGCAGTCAGATTATGGATGTGGTATGGACTTCATGGGACATCCCCAATTGTTCTTCATCTTCTAGGGGCCAACAAAAATGTAGCAGATTTTCTCAACAGGTAATCTCACTGGCTATGGATAGCCTCAAACCAATATTTCAACAGTGGTGAAATCCCATTATAAGCTTAGTCATCATCTAAGAGAACACAAAGGGTATGTCTACACTACAGCTGGGAGTGAGCCTCCCAGTCCAGGTGGACAGACGCATAATAGCAATATAGATATTGGTGCTCTGGCTGCATCTCAGTGTCATAAGCCTAGGAGGCTGCATGGGCTTGAGACCCTGAATTGCAGTGTCCAGACTACTGTTACTTTTTACCATTCTAGCCATGCTGTGTTTGTATGAGTCTCCTTACCGGGGTGGGGAGCTTGCTTTCAGCTTCAAAGTAGGCGCTCCTGAAATGCCCAGTTGTCTTTTATTCCAAAGGAATTTTGAACCGAGGATCCATGCAAAGCTCCTTCCTCACGTGGTGGAATCCAAGTCTCCTGTATGCATGTCCTTCAGTTCCTTCTAATATCGAAGATAAGATGAAAAGTCAGACATGGTGGAGCGGATCACTTCCAAATATCAACTTAGCCAAGTAGCCTCAACTGTTCAGTTATAACATCACAGAACAAAGGTCGAATTGAACTCAGATTTGAAACTGTTGCCCTTGACAGCTTGGTTGTTGGCTGGTTTAAATGCATCTGACAGACACTATTTGTTATATGTATGAGAAATCCTGGGGTAAAACAGGAAGCCCTCATGATTAATGAAAAATGTACTCCTTGGAGAGGAAAATATTTTCTCTTTGGGTAACCCAGCAGAACCTTGATCCATTGAAGATTCCTATTATCAAGATACTTGATTATATGCTCCCTCTAAATTTTCTCTGGATTCTCATTGGGTTCAGTTATAGTCCCACCTTGCAGCAATTCTGCATGCCACCCATCCTGAGTCATGCTCAGTTTTTCCCTACTCTATTGCATCCAGATTTTTAAGAGTTGCTTCCCACCGATTTAGGAAGCCACCTCCCAAATGGGATCTTAATATGGTCCCCTTACATCCCTCTTCTGAGAATTCTTTATACCACCTTACTCTCAGGATAACTGTTTTGGTCCCCACTACATCAGCTAGATATGTCAGAGATCTTCAAATTCTCAATGCCAATCCTCTTCGCACAACATTCCACAGAGATAAGGTGATGTTGAGAAATCATCCTAAATTTATTTCCAAATTTGTTTCAGATTTTCATTTAAATGAATCTATTAATCTGCCCCCACCTTTTTTTTTTCTTTCCAAAATTGCATACCTCCCTGGTGAGAAGAAACGTCATATTTTAGATGGATTGAGCATCTTGCTTTGTTACCTGATTAGGACAAAGACCTTTATAAACAATGCCCCAACCCTTTTGTTACTGTAAGTGATGGTTGCAAAGGACATGCTTTTTCTTCCTTGAGGGTATCTAAATGGATAACTTAGTGTATTTTAGTCTTTTGTCATGTGGTTGATATTCCTTTTTCTCTAAACATCACAGGTCGTTTGTGTGGAGTTCAGGCTTCTGAAGCATGCAGATGAAGAAGTATCCCCATTAACTCAGAACTGAAAGGCTGCCATGTGAAGCAGTCACCTCACTTTTATTAAACATTATCTCTTTGACCTGGCTGAAAGGTCAGATGCCAAATTTGGAGAGAAGTCTTACGATAGCTATTTAGTTAATGAGAGTGAGGATTCCTCAATTCCACCTTTCAGGTAGCACATAGCTTTCCAGTCACCTTGAGGTGGTTTCGCCAAAGACTTGCATGTTCCAAGAATTCAAAGCAGCTATTTTATACCGACTGCTGTTTTTCAGGGTGTTTTATCTGTGTGAATGCCATAACTTGCCATCCATCCCTGGTTTTTCAGAGTCTCCCTTCCATCAAGATTCTGAATTAGCGAGGTAACTGGTGTATGGTTGTGGCTTCTTTGCCCTTCTTTGAGGTGGACATGAGGAAATGGCATGGCACAGGTGCAGCCCATCAGATGCTGCTACTGGTCAATTCCATTTCACATGCATGGGGCCTATGCTTACCTAGAGAGGGATTCACCTGGACAAAATAACTTGGAGAATCATTTATTGTAAGGTACCATTTCTGTTGTCATGATGACCTCATTCTTATAAGTGGCTCGTTTGTTTCCGTAGAGGTCTTCGGTCATTCAGTCAGCTGGTGTAAAGTAGAAGCAGCAGCACTGAAACCTGACTCAGTGAATGTGGTTAAAGATCCTCCTCCTCCTCCTCCACTTGTGACCATGTGCCTCAGCATGAGAACAATTCAGAATGTGAAGACTCACCAGCATGAGGTAAATAATCAGCTTTGGTGATGAGTTTGATTTTTCTATGGCATACACTAAACAAGCATCAATAATCGGAGGAACTTCACCAGTCTGTGTTGTGATCGCTGCAATAGATCTAATTCTTTGGACCTGATTCTGCAAAGAGAATTCTGTGTAGGTGCACCCATCTTTGGGCTTGAGTAGTCCATCTGCACAGAGCTCATTACAGGGTCAGGATCTAGATTTGCATATAAAATTGTTTTATTGTGGCATAAAATACCCCAAAAATGTAGTCTTTGGTCATAGTAGACTAAATAAATTTGTTTCTTTTAAAGAAGACTATTTTCACAACAGATGTTATGTAGCAAATAATCTGGCTCTTAAGCATTACATATTTTGGTTAAAATAAATGATTTCCTCTGATAAACTTTAAAAAAAAAAAAACTTTTAAAGTGAAATGAGAAACAGATCTAAACTCTCATACTATCTATTATGTTACTGCCCCTTTTTATCATCAAGATAGAAAATCATAGCAGTAGACTTTAGACTCACTGTAATTGATCTCTTTAAATTTTACAAAGAAGGAGTCCTTTGGTGCTTTTAAAGACTAACAAATTTATTTATCACATGAGCTTTTGTGGGAGAAAATCCCACTTTGTCAGACGCTTTGAAGATGGGGAATTTACAGAATGGGAGGAAATTAAATGCAGGGAAATGTATGACACAGGATCAGGTCAGGCTGTAACAGCAAATCAGAATAGGTGTTGGGATTCAAACACTGGGGAACAGCATTTAGAGGAAGGCGAGGTCAAATCACCTGTTGTAATGAGAATAAAATCCGTAGTCCCAAAAGAATAAATGGACACAAATCTGACATCAGAAATCACAGCATTCAAAAACCAATAGGGGAACACTTCAATCTCCCAGCTCACTCCATTGATGACTTGTTAATAGCAGTGCTCAAACAAATGAATAACAAATCACAGCTTTAAAGAGAAACTGCAGAATTGGAATTTATATGTAAATTCGACTCCATTGCCTCAGGTTTAAACAAGAACTACCTTCCTCTATATGCTGTTCCTCAGCGTTTGAATCCCAACACCTATTCTGATTTGCTCTTACAGCCTGACCTCATCCTGTATCATACATTTCCCTGCATTTATTTTCCTCCCATTCTGTAAATTCCCCATCTTCAAAGTGTCTGACGAAGTGGGATTTTCTCCCATGAAAGCTCATGCAATAAATAAATTTGTTAGTCTTTAAATGTGCCACAGGACTCCTTCTTTGTTTGGCTGACCTAGACTAACATGGCTACCCCTTTGGAACTTTAAATTTGAAACATGCTAATGAGTTTTCCCCATATCAACTTTCTAGAACCTGCACTAGCCAGAATAAAGTTACAAAAAAACCCTAAAGCTAATACTGTATTAGTACAAGATACCAGTATGGATTATATGTATCATAGCAGACTGTTTATATAGACAGTTGTTTCCAACAAACTCCTTATTAAAGCTGATTAGAAGAATTCCAGCAAAACATTTTTTTGTCAGAGTTTGCCAATTCACCGAAATGGAAAAATTCTGTGGACACCACGTTCCAAAGAAATCTGCTGGCTCATATGCCTGGCTTCTTAACAGATCATTTAGTGGCTTTAGTAGCTTGCTGAAGAGCCTGGACTTCCTGTTTCCTCAGCAGTTGAAAACTTATGACTCTTTGGCACCCTGACCTTCCAGGGTTCCCAGCACTGAGGCAGTCCTTCTAGCAGAGTGTCCCAGAGTTGAGGACCACCGGTTCTATCCTCCATTCCTTAGTGCTTCATTTCCTCTTCGCAGAAAACGTCAACATTTTGTTCTAAATCAGAACAAAATCAGATTTCAAAATGTCAAAATCCTTCATGGAGTGGGGTTGCTGCTTTCCACCCAGCTCTGTATTTGATATCAAAATCAAGTAGTAGTAGTTTTCTTGACTGGTGGATTGTGTTGTTTAAGATCAGTTAACAATGCTGAAAAGTTAAGTAATTTGTAGCTGAAATTCACTTGAAGTAGGTGATTGCCTTTTTTGAAAAAGGAGGAGCAATTGGAGAAGACTGTTCAAAAGCAGGTGGAGGGGTAGAGGGAAAGTGGCAATTTGAAGCTGTTCACCTGATTTAATATGCAGCTGCACATGGGTATGTTTATCATCATAGTATTTCTTTTTTTCTTGAAATAGATTATTGCTATCACAGCTCTAGTCCATCAAAAATTTTGTTTGGATAAAGCAGCTCCTCGGCCTCCTTTTCAGACACAGTTCTGTGGTAGGTATTTGGACCAGGTTATAGGTAGAGCAATTTAAATATTTGCTTCAATAATTTCACTTTAGTCTTTTTTATAGCTGTTTAAAATGTCTGTTTGAATTAAGTGTAAGCAAGAATTTATATGTGAACATTCTGTTTCCAGCTGTCTGTCAGTAATAATGAGGTGAGGCAAGTGGATTTTTTTCACTTACCCCCCTGGTTTCTTCCCTATTTTTAAACTTAGCTGATGTTGCTTGGTAGAATTCTTAGGGCTTGGCTATGTAGGCAAAGGAATATACTCCTCCAAGCATCCTCTGCTTCTCTATCTGCCTCTTTCTCCTCCCAGTTGCTGCTTTTTTAAAAAAAAGCTTTTTTTAATTTAAAAAGTATAAGTTAATTTTAAATTAAATTAAAAGTGTAAGTTCGGTTCGAGTTCAGTCTTTTAAAGTTAAAGTTCAGTTAGAAGCAGGTCAGGAATAGCTTCACTTCAACTCCTTTTTAAAAGGCTGAAATGAGATCTGAAGGCAGTAACATGAAATTAAGAAATATGAAAATTTAAAAGATGTCCGGTTGATCAGGAGGGTGTCGTCAGCTAGATTATCAAGCTAGATGTCTTTACATAGCCCCAGATCCCAAACGATGGTAATGTAAAGTTTTGGATTCTCATAGAGGCAGCTGTTGAGGAGCTCGCATGTGAACAGCAAGTGTTTCATGGACACCGCTGAGAATGGCTAATGATGTATAATTTGGGTTTAGGCTTGAAAGGATTACATTTTTATTGGCAAATATTGGTAAATGCTGATTTCACTGCACACATAAACAATGAAATATTTCCATTGATTATCAAAATTTAACAGATAGGGCAACTTAAGAAAAATATTGCTTGGTAATTTAATAGAGTATGAGTTATGGATATTAGTTTGTATATGTTAACAATTTATTTTAACAGTTACAAAGCTTTAACTTTTTGAAACTGTCTACTGTCATTAAATCATTATTGCCCGACCCTTCCCTTTCTTGCCTGATTTCTTATAATAATTTCCCACAACTGTGAAAATGTAAGTAAAAGAAGAAAAAAAATGCTTAAAAAGAAACCGATACTATCTGTCAATTATATATCTTTTAAAAAAAAAACAGCCCAGAAGTCCCTGGAAAAACAAGATGCTAGATTAGAATATTTTCTGCTTATCTGTTTTGGTTTAGAGATTCTTCTATTTCCTGTCCAGAAAGTAATTTTTTAAAATCAGTTTTAAACACTTGAATTTAGTTTTATAGTAGATAGCTTCATTTTAATTCAGTTGTTGAGTCTTGGGGTGGCCTGCCTCCCCATTCTCTATCTTGTACAGTGTCAAGCACATTGTTAGCATGTAATAAGATATGGTGGTGTCTCTTCCAGACATATTGATCTGAACAATCTTAAATTAAAAAGTTATGCTTCTAAATTAAAGATGACTTCTAACAAATAATGTTTTTCATATCATATGCGCAAATGAAACCAAAGCCACTTATTTCTTTTGCAGTTGTATCCAAACCAAATGATTGTATTTTCCCTTATGACTTCAAAGAAATCATTAAAACCAAGGTAACTTTATTTTCTTAGCATTCTGAATAGAGTGCCTCCTTAGATGTGGTCTTTGAATTGTTTCTGTTGAATTGTGGGAGAAGAGTTTTGGATGGAGCGGTGGTTTAATGCTTTAGCTTTCATTTCTGAAAATGTACATTCAAATCTTTCCTTTTACATCATTTTGAAAGCACACCTGCTCATCTGTCACTACTTATATTATAATAACTGTCATATAATTTGGCATATAAATTGACAGTTGTGTTCAAAAAGTTCAAGACAAGTGCTGCAGATAAGATTTGAAGTATGTTGGCAGAGCTTTGTGGGGAAGTTTACATTGTATTTGTTTTTGTTGTTCTTATTTTAAACTAGTTGTATTAATCTTCTTTTCATGTGCAGTAAAACCCATCAAAATTTCTTTTAAAAATCTTCTTTCCTGTCTAAGGATGTCAGAAAGTTGGGCAGAACAATAATGTAACCCTTTTTTATCTGTAATATTAAACCTGTGGGCAAATGTTATGTATATGCATACGTAGCACTTTCTTGCTGTTCCTGACTTCTAGCAAGGTTCTTCAAACACTTGCACAAAAAAGCAAAACAGAAAAGTTCCTGTGAGGAAAGCTTTCTGTAACCATATGTATGAGCCCAAGAAGACTTAAGTTATGGAGTGGTTTATTATTGTAATCTTGTAACTCGTGAGTGAGGGGAAAGGATTTTTCATTGTAAACTTTTAGTATTTATTGAGCTATTGAAACCAGGTGTTCTCTCTTGCTCCTCTTAGAAAGCTAATGTAGAGATTGCTGCAACAGAGAGAACGTTGCTGGGTTTTTTCCTCGCAAAGGTTCACAAAATTGACCCAGATATTATTGTGGTGAGTAGTTACTAACCTAACTTTTTAGTAGATATATACTAAGAAATATTGACTGGGCAGATGTTAACTTAATTCTTGTTTTCTTTGTTCCCTTAAAGCTTTTATTTTTGTTTTTGCTCCGCATCACCACCGGCCCCCCAGCAGCTTTCCCAGGCCCGCCTTCCCCCCCTCCACTCCTCGGGCCCCTTCCCCGCTCCTCTCGGCCCTACTCCACCCCTTTCCCGCTCCCCTTTGCCGGTTCCCCGTTCCTCTCGCCCCCCGCCCCCCCCCCGGGCCTCTTTCCCACTTGGTTCCCTGACCCTCCTGGCTCCCTCCCCTTTACCTGGCCAGAGCTGCAGGGGTGGCCAGACTGTTACTACCTGGCCAGGTTGCTCCCGCCTTGACCGTGTTCTATCTGAGCATACTCAGCGCGGGAGGTTTGAAAAAGCTCCAGCCTGGCCGCAGCTCCCAGGCGCCTGTGGGCCGAATTCTAGCCTGTGTCTGCTGCCCCAGGCCCCTGCCAGCTTTCTCTGCCCTGTTGACCCTGGCCCCCAGCTGAGCAGTGGGGTGAGCCAGGGAAAAATAGGTGCTGGTAGGCAGTATTGGTGTGTTCCAGCAGAAAAAAAGCCCTGGCCAGAGTTAGGAAACTGAGTAGCCTGACTTATTTTCAGAGGAACTAAGCACCTCCAGCAGTTCCAATTGACTTGAGCCTTATGTATAGTGACTCCTCTTTCAGGGGAGCAGAAAGGTGCCTTGAAAAATTCTTCAGCACTCCCACTTCCTAAGTTGTTCTTTGTGCTTTTTGGTTTCATCTAAAATTGGGACTAGCACCTCAGGGAACAAACAGTTATGTTTCTTTTATATCTCTGAACTTTCCAGATAGTGCTAGATTAAAAGGCATTGTTCAGCATTATTTGATTTAAATATGTAAGAACTCTGCCTTATGTAACATGATAAATTGAATATGTTATTACTAGGGTACCATAATATATACCATAATTCTATAATTGAATATATAACTTACATCAATAGTAGGGGATTTTTATGAGTGGAGGGAGAAGGAGCTATTTTAGCATGTCTTCACATGTGACAAATGGAGAATTTAAACTGAGAACTGTCATTAGCTGTGAGACATGAAAATGAAATTGAAAGAATCAGTGTGAACTGTGAGCCAATTATAATGAAGCAAAGTTTATTTCAGTGTTCTGCTGAGCAGTGTTGTTAATGTCGGGACTAATGAGTGCTGCTGATGAATAAATTCTCTTAGAAGAAAGGGCTCCCCAAAAGAGGTATGCTGATGATGCCATCAATTAGATTTAAAAAAAAAAAAAAAATACAAAGGGCAAAGGAATTCTAAAGATATGAAAATAAGTCCTTTAATTTGCATTTGTTGTAACCTTTTTCTGTTACTTTCTTCTTGTGACAAGGGTCATAATATTTATGGCTTTGATCTGGAAGTGCTGCTGCAGAGAATTAATTTGTGCAAAGTCCCTCACTGGTCCAAGATAGGTCGACTGAGGAGGTCTGTCATGCCAAAGCTTGGGGTAAAAGATTGCTTAAGTGTCTCTCAAGTTTTTTTTTTATGTTGCATGTGATTAAAATAAATTAATTTAGCTAATGTATTTTGAATGCCTCTCTGATTTATTTTGACTGTTGGTCATGCTGGATTTCTTGCATCTCGGTTTAGACATAATGAATGTTTGTATGACTATTTTATTACAGTGATAAGCTAAACTAATTTTCAAGTTAGGCAAATTTAGTTTACATTTCTCAACTAGATGGTGGTAATGACAGATTAATAACTGTAATAGAGAAAAGATGTCTTTGTCTTTTCGTCTAGTGCAACTGTATAATGAGGGGAAAATGTGGCTTGGATTGACTGGTGAATCATCCCATAGAGAGTAGTTAAATTATATTTCACTAGTTTTATTACATTCTTATTCTGAGAACATGACATTCTGAATACTTAACTACAGCACCTCCCTCTTGTATAGTTTTTTTTAAATAGGCCTGTGCTTTTTTTCTATTTTCATCACTATCACAAAATACTTCAGTGCTTTAATTTATCTTTTTATAAGGAGTTTCCTCCTCCTACATAGCCTTTCTCTTCGAAATTGGAAAAGGCGAGGAAAGGTAGTTCAAAATTTTTTTACAGGGGAGGAGTTATTTTTCTCTTTTTATCAGCTATAAATAGAATTAAAATAATTACTGAAATAGATCAACAAAAATGAATGTTAAATTCCACTTTGTAAGTTATCTTCTGATTCTTTTTCCATTCATAATTCTACTGATACATTTGTCTCCATTTTATTCTGTCTTTCCCCACCACCATGACTTTTTTCCTCCTCTCCTGTCTTTTTTAATGACTTTTTGTGCCATCAATGACTAAACTGCTTGCTAGCATGCAAAAATAATAGTCTTAAAAAAGATTCTGATTCCATGTGAGACATTCATTCTTAGGCCCTGATCCTTCCAAGTCTTATGCATGTGCTTAATTTTACTACTTGGAGTCATAAAATTTCAGTAGGACTACATAATAATAAAATTAAGCACACATGTAAGGGTTTGCAGGATTGGCTTGTAGCTATTAAAGGAAATCAAATGCCCAGTCCTTCATATGTATAGGCTTTGTTGAAATATAATTAAAATTCCTATAGGATGTGATCCACGGTCTATTGATTTAAATGGAAGGTTCCAACTGCTTTGAGTGGCTTTTGGATCAGGGCGCATATGCACATATTTAGTATGTGATGTGTTGAGTTTTTTTCTTCCCTCCCCTAACATCCCTCCTTTTTTTTTTTTTTTTTTTTTTTTTTTTTTTGCATGGTTAAGGGTCGGGGTGGCTTTGCTGAAAGGAATGCAGCCTGTGGTCGGATGATCTGTGATGTGGAGATTTCAGCAAAGGAGTTGATTCGTTGCAAGAGCTATCATTTATCTGAGTTGGTCCATCAGATTTTGAAAACGGAAAGAGTAACAATTCCACCAGAAGAGATGAGAAATATGTACAGGTATATTGTTCAGATTTTACACACACTTCTGTGTTGGGACATGGAGCAGCATTTAATTTCATTTAGTTTGTCTATATAGAATTTTGTGTTTTGGTTTGTCAGGTGGAGGTGGGATTGAATAGCAGTGTACTAACAGTTTCAATATTTTCCATTTTAAAAGCATTTTACAAACACTGTTTCTCAGAACAGTGCTGCAGGTCTTGGCTTACTTCATGCCAATAGAGAGATGTTGTGAAAATATTACCCTTGGTACATTGTTGATTCTATTAATCTGGAATTATTATTATTATTATGCATTTGCTTCATAATTCGAAACAGATACTCTGCATCTTAGAGCCATGGTACAGAATTTAGGTGTACATTCTTGCAAAATTCATACTGACCTGTTTTAGGTTTTAACTTGCCATTCTCCCTCTCTTCTAGTGATTCTTCTCACTTACTGTACATGTTGGAGAAGACCTGGACAGATGCCAAGTTCATTCTGCAAATCATGTGTGAGCTGAATGTTCTTCCACTAGCTCTGCAGATCACAAACATCTCTGGAAATGTTATGGTAACTTCCTCCCCGCAACCCCTTCACCAAAAAAGCAATATTGCAGTGTGCTTTCCATGTTTGTGTATGGATAATGCTTAGACTGAATCAGAACTTGTAAAAACTTAACTATAAGAACATGCATCTTTTGTGCCTCAAAAAGATGAAAACTGCTAGTTGGAGTATGTTCAAATGTGGGTGACCTTCACAGGATTTTCCCTCTGACATTAAAGAAGGTTCGTACTATGAAAGTCGTTTAGGTGGAAATGGATGGATGGCTGAATCATTTGGTGGACGTGTTTACATATGATATAAAATCCTTACTAACAAAATTACATAAACCTGAAAATGGATACTTACCTTGTTTGTTTTTAAAAAAAAGGCATAAGTGAGAAGACTCTACAAAGTTGAAATATACATTATAATTCATTTTGTGCATCAACATTTGCTTTCTGTAATTTTGTTTTGAGTTCTTCTGTTATTTTTCCCCATAGTCGAGGACAATGATGGGTGGGCGATCGGAGCGTAATGAATTCCTGCTGCTTCATGCTTTTTACGAGAGAGACTATATTGTGCCTGACAAGCAAGTTTTTAAAAAGCCTCAGCACAAGCTGGTGGGTCCAAAATATATTCTTGTTTTGACTTTCTTATTCCACAATTTTTTAGATAAACTCTTATAAAAACACCGATAGGTTTTCCTTTGCACATTATTTCATTTATGAAAGCATGAAAAATTAATTATGTCCAATCACAGGAATAATTTGTGGTCATATTAACAAGAACTTTTCCCAAGATTTATAACAAAAGTTGTTATAATGTATGATGTGAAAAGCCTGTGGTTTGAAGGGACAGTGTGAGCTTGAAAAACACATTACTGTCTGAAGTTGGTTTTTTTAATTTTTTAACCTCCTTAATGACAGGAGCACGGAAGATTGCTGAAACTGAAAGAAGATATCCAATACTTTTTTTCAGGCTTTTTTCTGTTTAATTTGTACATTTACTGGTAGTTATTGTGTAATCAGTTCATTTATTTGTCTGTGAACCAGTCCTTTTCTCCCTTCTTGAAAAGACTCTTAAAGATACCAATAGGGTTTTAGGAAAACACCTCCTTAATTGCTTCTTCACATATATGTCAATATGGATCCCATTGTAGTGCTCATGCAGCTTGTACACACAACTGGGTTTTTCTTGACTAGCAGTGTATGGGGTGCACGTGCAGCCTGCACTCATTCTTAGGAGGTTTGGAGAAGAGCTAGATTCTTTCTTTTACTGTCACTGAAGGTGAGAGCTAATCCTCCTGAAAGATTTGCATAGCCCAGTGCTTCCCAGACATTTTCTCTGCATGACCCCATTTTCAGATGTTTCCCATTACCCCAGACAGAATAGAAAAATCTATTTTAAAAGTTGTGTCCTCCATGCAGTGTGACCACACACATACACACTACCTGCAACGTTGCACCACAAGGACGGTTGCATTTTGCTCTATGAAATGGCATCCTCTGGACTGCACGACCTCATACACATATGGTTCTTTTCAGGTCTTGCTGCATGGAGGGTGCCATTTGTAGAGCAAAATAGCGTTCTCCATGTGATGTGGCCTCACGGATTTTGTAAAATGGCGTCTATACGCTCGGGATTGCCATGACCCCATCTGCTGAGGTAATGACCCGCAATTTGGGAACTGCTGTCATAGCAGGGGCCTATTTTGCCTGGGGGAATTTTATATCCCTAGTAGCGGATTGGTCTGCTTATCTTTCTCTGCAAGGACTTCAGGTTGCAGGATGTGAGGCTGAAACTCTTTCTTCTGGAATAATCCATGAAGGTGGCATTGACTCCAGAAGAACTAGGTTTCAAGACCTGTCAGATGGGAAGCCTGTATTGTCCAGCAGGGAGACAGACAACTTCAAAGATACCTGCAGGGAAGGTGACACCGCTGCCAGCTCTGATGTCAGTGAATGCTTCAGACATCAAAGTGGGGCATTAAAAAGGGCTGCTCTGAGGAATGGGGTAGGAGCTCAGGAAGGATCTCAGTGCTCTTACACACAGAGAGGCACAGGGAAAAGTTATGTGATAACCTCACCAAATCCCATGTGGTGCTAAAGATGAGCAGAGAGGAGCAAGCAGTGTTTCAGCTTATGGTGCCCAGACCCACTCCAGCACCAGGAGAATAGATCTGGACCATACCAGGATCATTTTCAGTGCTGAGATGCCTGACAGCAACAGTCGCTTTCATGTTTCAGTTGTAATCCATTTCAGTGTCTCATTTACTTGTACTATCACACTGAGGTAATGTTTAACTGATGAAGACTCCTTGTTTGTTTGGATGAAGAAAACTTATTGAAATAAAATAAAAAAAAAACCAAACAAATGAACAGAAAAAACCAAACCCACAAACACTGCTAATTATCTTTAGTGGTGTGGTTTTTTTTTTTTTTTTAAACTAGTACTTTCATAAACTAGATTTTTGGCTTAAATTGGTTTAATAATAATTTAAAATAACTTGCTTTTCTCTATTTTTGGGTTTCAGACTGTGCCACACAACATAGACTAGTGCTCTGTTCTCTGGTGACGATTCCTAAAAGTCTGTTTAATGCCTTGTGATCAGTCTGTTCCTGTAACCGTGAATCATAGTGCAATTCTGCAATGGAAAGAGCCTTAATTAGGATATTAATAAAAATATTCATGTAGTCTAAATCTATTGGGGAAAAAAAGCTCCTTTCCTATTTCACTCACTCCAATTTTTCTTTTGTAAATTAATACTTCTAAATTAGAAGCTTGATATTATTTAAGGAGAGGCTAGATTGGAATTTTTTTATGCTAAATGCAGGAGGATGAAGATGAAGACTTTGAAGATCAGACTAAATCAAAGATAAGGAGAAAGAAGGCAGCGTATGCTGGGGGTCTAGTCTTGGATCCAAAAGTTGGTAAGATTTGGCACTTGAATCCCTTGTAACAGTATATCAGGTCATAAATGTGAAGGTTAGATCCAGCCAAATTAAAATGCTGTAAAAACAAATAATAATCCTGTTTGTTCAAAGCATCAAAGCAAAAGGCAGAGAAGATCCCTAAACCACTTTTATGTGAAAAGAAAAGAAATCCAGAATGATGATTATTGGAAAGGCCAGAATCTTGGTAAGGTGGGGAGAAGAAGAGTATAGCACAACTTTTCTTGTAAGGATAAAAACACAGAAGTAACTTCGTATGTGCTTTCCATTTTGGGAACAAACATGCTTAACTTTGCTTTCCAGCAGAGTAGTATATCTTTCATGCACTGCCAAGGAGGAATTAGGTTTTATGTGTTTAGGTTGTGTATAGCATGTGTATATTTAGCTAGTGGATGCTTAAGGTTTTTCTTGGTTTCTCCTGTATATGGTGATAACCGTGCGAAAGCATCCTACAGTAATACAGAAGCCATCTGTTTAACCCTGGCAAGTTAACAGGGGTTAGATCGTTCCACTTCTGACAGTTGTCAATCATTGGCTAATATCAGATATTAATCTTTTCTTAGGAATATTGCCTAGGCACGTCACATAGTATACTGTTGGACTTAGATAAAATTTGGCCTCTGATCCATGCTACTTCTCAAGCTATAGAAAACCCAGTATAGGCAAGCAACGCTCAACTTAATCTGGATTCGTCCATGTAACGAGATGAGGACACTTCTTTTCTTGCAAAAACTTCTGATACTTATGGTCCTTCCCCAAGTCTCCCCAATTCATTGTACAAAGTCATCTTCTCCCGCACCACAGACACATCCATATTAGTCAAATTTATTTATATAGTAACTAAATTGAACCTGTAAGTCAATGGAAATCTTCTATTTGGCTTTAATGGGAGTTGGATCAGGTCCCTAGTGGGAATGAATAATTAGGGATCCTCATACAGTATTATACCTTCTACTCTTTATTCTATTTCAGGCTTTTATGACAAATTTATTTTGCTTCTGGACTTCAACAGCTTGTACCCTTCAATTATCCAGGAGTTTAACATATGCTTTACCACAGTTCAGCGAGAGACATCAGATGCACAGAAAAAGGCAGAGGTTTGTGTGTGTTTTTATTAATGTTCTGATTTGAGATTAAAATCTTCAGTGTCTTTCCTGTGAATTAAATTTTAATATCATGATTGGTAAGTTATCTTACATGCTTATCTCAACATTGTGTCATTATTTTTACTTTATTCTTTACATTATTATTTTGACAAGTTCCAGAGGGGTAGCTGTCTGAGTTTAGTTCAGCAAAATAAATAAGGAGTCCTGTGACACTTTTAAAGACTAACAAATTTATTTAATGCATAAGCTTTCGTGGGAGAAATCCCACTTCATCAGACGCTGGGATTTCTCCCACGAAAGCTCATGCATTAAATAAATTTGTTAGTCTTTAAAAGTGCCATAGGACTTCTTGTTTGTTGTTGTTTTTGGGAGTGCCCACTGTGTGCTAGTTGATTTCCAAACTTGCTAGGAGGACAGACCTTGCTGCAAGAAGAACACAATCTAGGGAATCATCCTTTTGCTTCCAAGCTCCTTGAATGTGCTATCTGTAACTGTTGCATCTACTTCCGTTCTGCAATACTCATCATGCTTGCACTCCTGGCATGTGGTTCGATTCTTCACCTTCTCCCATGCAAGAGACAGGGTTTCCCAAGCTCTCTGTAAATCCTTTCTCTTAGTCTTCTACAACTTTTCTCCAATCCACCTTTTTCCTGCTGCTTAATCCCTTTTCTTTTTCTTGTCATCTCTCATCCAATGCAATGAAACTTTTTTCCCTCATCTGTAGCCTCCATATATGTCATCTTGCACAAGACACTGCAGAAATAAATGTTCTGTCGTGCCATTTTATCCTTCTCCATTGGGCTACGTTTGTCTTCCATTTCAGGTTATCGTCCCCTTTTAGCCACTCCACCACTCCACCCCTTCAACATTTGTTTTAATTTCTTACTAGTTCCTTCAAAGCTGCTTTTCTAAACTTGCTTTTTGTATTCTCCTTCCATGCTTACCTTTGCATATTTCCATAGAAGTCCCTCCTTCTGTTACGCTGAAAAACAACCCTCTTTATTCATGTCTCTCCTTTATAAAACATTTCTTTTTATGCAACCTTTCAATCACAATTCACCAAATGAGATTGGGAGGAATCCTTACGGCTGTGAGATTGGCCCTTCGCTTGGTGTATAATATCTCTGAAGTGTTAAATGCTGCTGTAAAATGAAATGCTGTAAAATGAAAGTTCCATGGGGCATGCTCCGTTTTACCACGCCTGAACACTAACAATGCTTAAATAGAAAATATGAATTGATTGGAGCCACCAGAGGTGTGTCTGTGGTACTAAGTGCTGGAACTCCAGACAGTCTATATACCCCTGCAATTGAGCTCAATGATGAAATAAACAATGTGGAAGCGTTATCTATTTCAGGTGGGAGTGGTGGTGGGGGGGTGGTGGTGGTGAAGGTAGAGAGGATTGATTTAAATCAAAGCTATTTAAAAAAAGTGATTTTTTTAAAACATCAATTTTAATCATGTTTTGCATTTGTAGTTTTTAGTTGCCTTCCTAAAGAAAGGTTGATTCTCATTAGTTGGTAACTATTAACATGTGTTAATTTGCAACTAAATATATTGTTTACACTTCATTTGGTCCCTCTTTTTGCAATCAGAAGGATACATGATATATTTATACACATTTATTTAAGCAGTTATATTGCTTAACTTGCATTTACTCAGATGTTTCATTTTTACATTTTTTATGATGATAGAAAAAGGTGAATGATGCATTTCTTATTTATTCGATTAACTTGTGATCTGAGTGAAGCTCTATTTAGATGGAAATACAAATTCAATTTAAAATGCACAAAACCAGTATTTTAGGTGTTTCATTTATTTTTTAAAAAGGAAAAACTACTTTAAATATACTGCGTTCATATGAAGAAAGCTGGTCAAAACGCATGTTGCATTTAAAGCTAACTCATTCTTTAAACAAAAGAGGTGTTGTTCATACTTAATGAATTGAACTGATTGTTTCTGGTCACCATGTCCTTATGATTTTATGAATAAGAGATCTCATCTTGCATCTTGTACTTGTCTGCATGGGACTGGTGAAGCATGCCACAGAGGATGTGATTTGTAAAGCTCTAACATGTTGCGGTCTAAGGGCCCCATGTAGATCCTGCTGGTGTGCTCTGCAAGGTGCCTGGTTCATGTTAATGGACTATGATAACATGAGGTAGGCACCTTTTGAAGCACATCTGCAGGGTCTCTATGGGGCAGTTAGAATGAAACACATAAAAGTGCTTCACAAATCACAGCACTCCGATGCATTTTACTGGTGCTCTATAGACAAGCCCTTAGTTTTTATTCAGTGATTGGAAGAAGAAAATAAGTTTCCCTGCTTTTTCAATTTCCAGTTGGTTTCTTAACTTTGAATGAGCTAGGCGTTGAACTGAATAAACTGGAATGAAAAATATATTCTGTCTGTGCCCACAGAAGAGGTTACTGCTATCAAAAGCTGGTTTGCACTGCAGTTAACTCTGGTTCCAGGTGCTTAAGGAGCGAATCATTCCACTTCTGACACTTTTTTGCATCATAGGCTAATGCACGATTAATTGAAGTCTATGCAGGTGTTTGTGATTTTGCCACTATGTTCACATGCAAGCACAGTTCAAGAGTTGGAGTCCTTCAAGATCTTTACAATTATGTACTTTTCTTAATTGAGAATGTTTTGGATCCAAAGAAAATCCATGGGTGTATAGCAGAAGGTGTATATAAATGAGGACATGAAGTTTGTTGGCATAGGCTGTCCTTAACTTTACGTGTTAATCTGTAATTTACAAGGCCAGGGAATGTTTTCTTAATTATAAATCACTGAACGGGTAAGAGTGCTTTTTTTCTCTGATGTGTATATTATGTAACTCCAGGTAAATTAGTTTTACCACATTGTTTTGATGCTTCGCTGTAAACAATAATATGTACAAAGTTGCTCTTTTTGAAAAATGTTTTCGAAGGTCCACACTGTTTGTGATACTCTTTACGTCCCTGCTCCAGTAGGCTGGCAAAGACTTACTTATTTCACCTTAACAATATTGTCTTAGAAAAACTTTAAAATTTTACAATTAAAAAAAAAAATAAAAATCCATCCTCTTTCAAAGTTCAAGGAAAAAAGTTGAAAATAGGGTGTGTATTTGTGGTTGGATTCCAAATCCAGAGACAATTATCACACTGAAATTGAGGTATAAAATGATATATGGGCCTTTCTGATATTTTTTACTTGTTAAAAATGTATGCATTTAGAAAGGGGCGTGGGATATAGAGTTGTGGGAGTTATCTCATTAGTACTTGTGTTTGGAAAGCATTCAGCCTTGCTCTATTTACAAGTTAGAGTAATTCCCTCTGTATTTAGATTAAGTGAGAAGCCATGTTGCTTGTTGGCCGCCTCCTTTTAGAAGCAAATTCCAAAGTGAGCATTAGGAAGGCAATATCATATAAGATACTTTAGTGCTGAGAATCCTTGCCAATAACATTTATATATGAAAGTGAAAAATCACTCAACTGAGAACCAATATGTGAAAATAGTCACTCTTCCAGATGCTGCTGCCCAATTTTCACACTTAATATTGTCTAACTCTTTCACCTGGAGGCTTGGATTTGTCTGTGCAAATTGTGTGGCAAGATAGGGTGTAAACCTTACTCATGCTAGCCTGCTGTGCACTAATCTGTCTGTCTTCTGCTCCTGTGTCAAAGTAGAATAGATCAAAATGCACTATGGGACATTTAGTGTACAGCAGCAGGGTTCACATGGATAATTACTGCATAGTAGGTTAGGATGAGGTAGATTTATACCCCGCCTTGTCACAAACTAGGTTTTCATGTAGACTAGCCCATAGTCTTTCCTTCCTTCAAATAGAATTGGTATTTGAAACTCTCGTGCCCAGAGAGTTCTGAAACCATTAATTTTACCCTGTCTTCCTGCAATGGTGCTAGTATACCGCAAAAGACTTTGATTCTGTGGTTCAGTTCTTAGTGTGACATCTGAGAGCCAAGTCTTTTGGAGCGCATTGAAAGAGTTGCTAGAGGTCTGGCAGTGAGTAGAAATAGACTGGGAATTTTGGGGCTATCAGTGGTGCTGCAGCCTGTTAATTAGCAACAAATTAGCAACTTTGGAAAAGCATGAAAAACACCTTCACTTCTGCTGTCTTAAAAGGTGTATAGTGAGTGCAGTTCCCTTTTTTTAACTCTTCGAAAATAAATAAACTAACATTTTCAGATCCCTCTTCCCTTAACACGAGACTAAAAGCTACTTTTAAAGCAACCATATGGTAAAGAAAATGATCATTTGACAGGATGGAGTGCAAGAAGAAATTCCAGAGCTACCAGACCCATCTCTAGAAATGGGAATCTTGCCTAAGGAGATCAGGAAGCTGGTGGAAAGAAGGCGACAAGTCAAGCAGTTGATGAAACAGCCGGATTTAAATCCTGACCTCTATTTACAGGTTTGTTGTATGGAAGAGCTCTTCTGCCTTCAGTATACCTTATTTGAATCCACTGATCAGACTACAGAATAGGAGAGTTTACTTTAATGGCAAGTAGAGTTGGAAACATCCAATTATAAGATGCTCACTTGCGGGTTAGTGAGGTGATAGGTACCATAAGTAACTAGGAGTATTTGATGATATTGCATTTGACTTCGGTTTGATGGTGAAAGAGTTTAACATACTGGTTGTTTTCCTTTTCAGTATGATATCAGGCAGAAGGCTTTGAAGCTTACAGCTAACAGCATGTATGGCTGTCTGGGGTTTTCCTTCAGTAGATTCTATGCCAAGCCTTTGGCTGCTTTGGTGACGCACAAAGGGAGAGAGGTGAGTCATAGCTTTTTAAAACTATAAACTTAAATCATTCCTGGTTTCATGGAGTAATAGAAAGTCTTTACTCACAAATCTGAGGCCTGCATTTTTGCTTTGTAATTATAATTTTATTTTGACCTTTTGTATTGCAAAAGTTGACAAGAATAGAGTTAAGCTTGGTCAAATTTAGATAATTGTTACTGCGACAAACATGGCAATTAAAAAAACAACAAGTTGTTGCTATAGATTTGGATCTTCCTTTGACATTTGATGTTTGTCATGATGAACTTATCTGTTGCAGCCAGATTGATATATAATATAGATATTTATATCTCTCTATATATATCTATAACTTGTAAATTTCCCTGACAAGAAACTGGGCCCCAATTCAGCAATGTGCTTAGCTGACTATGTGATTTCCATGGGACTCTTTGCATGTATAAAGTTATGCCTGTCTTTAAGAACCTTGCGGAATTGGCGCCTTGCTCTCTCAGCTGCTGCTAGTTCAGATAGTTACAATTCACTTCACGGTCTCTGAGGATCAAAAACCTTTTAAGGGACACTGTCAAGTTAGATGAGTAAAAGCCTTCACTTCATTCTTCTTTCTTTGTAAAGTTTGCATTATTTTGTGCATGTCTTCCCATCAAAAGAAATATTCCTTCTCTTGTTGTTTTTAAAAATCTAGCAGCCTAGCCAATACCTTTAAACTTACAAAAAACAGAATGAAAATCTTTGGTAAGGCAATATCATTTCTGGCTTCCAAGAGGTTATTGTGACTGGTTGCTGAGTGAGAATAAAGATACTAAAAACAGCTTGACATTATCCTCCTAAAACGTCTTGTTTTTAAGATTCAGACACTTATTGTGCCAACCTCTTAAATGAACTATAAAACATGTACAATTTTGAAAAAATTTATACCTGAATTAGTCTACAGCAGAGAGCAGTTCTTAAACTGTGGGGCATGCCTCCCGAGGCAGGTGCGGGACTGTGTAAAGGGAGGTGTGTGCTATGTGCTTTTATTTTTTTAAAGAGCTCTGGTTTCAGCCCTGGGTGGCTGAGGCCTGTGCAGAAGATGCTGGGCACAGCTCGTAGGTGGAGATAAAGAGGATAGCAGGAGCCCCAACGCTATGAGCTCTGCGGTGCAGGCTTACCTTCCCCCTCTTCAACCCCTCATTGAGAGGTCGCGGGGCTCTGAGTGGCAGCCCTGGGCCAGTGGCAGTAGTACAAAAGTAAGGGCGTCAATGGGTGCTATGTCTTCTGTGAACCATGATTTTGACAAATATTACTTCTGTGCTGCTGCTGTTATGGCATTGTCTCGAAAGCTGGGCACCCTGTCAGCAGCCACATTCTCTCTGTTCTGCCTTCTGAGCTGAGTGGTGGTCTATGCACTTGTGAAGAGGGTGTAAACAACTACAGACAGAAGAGGGAGACCTGATGAAATAAGTTTGGGGACCGATAGTCTACAGTCTGAGTTCCACGTGACTTTTAAATTTTTTTTTTCTAGTCCTACAAGTTCCCTGCTTCATTTTGGTTTCGGTTTGCCCCTTATAATGCTGATTTTTTTTTCAGAATGAGTTGTAGTTCATACCTTTATATAATAGAGAGATATTGATGAACTTACCATATCTGCTATATTGGGAAGGATAAGCTGTAAATAGGGAAGGAGAGAGATGATAATGTTTTAGTGAATAATTTTTCCACCGACCTAGATTCAGTTCACTTCAAACCCCCTCCCCCCCAAAAAAAACCCCCTTCTTTTAATCTTTCTTTTTTTGTTAATGTTGCAATACTATAGCTAGAAGGGAAAGTATCTTAAACTGTCTGATGTGTAAACCTCTTGGTGCCTACGTTTTAGCTCAGTGGTTCCCAACCTGTGTTCTGGGGGCCAAAACTGGCCTGCCAGGGCTTTCAGACTCACGGCTCCCCTTCTGCTGGCTGCAGAAGTGAGTTGCTGCCTAAGGACCCAGGCACGTTTCTCGGGGGCTGAAAGAATGGTGCAGGCTTCTTGCTGCAGCTGAAGGAGATGGGAGATCAGTGCTTCCCTTCCCCTGGCTTGTAGCGGGAGCCTGGCAATGTGCTTTGGTGAGGTCCATATGTGCTAGGTTGTTGATTTTTCCATATCCCTGGCTGCAGAAGGGAGTCATTGCCTTGGGACCCAAGAGGAGTGCACAAGGCTACAGATTTGTGCGGTTTACTGCTGCAGCCAGGGAGATGGGAGATCAGTGAGGATGCAGCCTCTTCACTGAACTTCTTCCATCTGGCTGCAGGGGGAGGGGGCTGCTGAGGGAAACTGGTGGCCTTTCAGGGTTGTAAAAGTGATATCTGTGGCCCTCGAGCCAAAATGGTTGAGAATCACTGTTTTAGCTGATCACTTAATGCCAATATAAATTGCATTACTGTCAGTAGCAGGAGTTATAAGGTGTCTTTATCAAGAGAAAAAATAATCACAGGAAAAGTTCTAGGGACCGATTTTAAAGTAATATATATATAGTTTTTCTTTGAAAAGTAATTAAATGATATTTCTTTTGATTATGCACCTGATGATAGGTGTCTAGGTGATGTGAAATATCTCCAGGGAATGTACCTTGAATAGATGAAGGTCAGATGTTGAAATGCTACATTTTACAATACTGTCAAACCATCTCATCACAGTTTTGTAAATATGTTTGTAGAATGATTCAGTATTTACACAAATGACTGGAAATTTATATAATTTAAAGTACTGGAAAGTTGTCAGTATTATTAACTTTTACTAGTAGTATTTTCGTGAATGTAATACGTGTTTTTGGCTGGGGTGCCATATTAGAAGTAGATTGGACCATGCCAGTATATTATGTGCTGACTGAATATTCCAGGAACTATGCATTATTCTTTAAAAACTTGTTAGAAATTATGTTGATGTGGCAGAAATTACCACCTGTGCATACTTGGATTTAATGGCCAAAGTATTTCATGTGATGTGGAAGGAATTCTTTCTATGAAGGACAGTGTAGCTGTGCATGTGAGAGATGCAGCCCAGACACTCAGTGTCATTTGTTCTAAAAGCCAAGGGCTTGCTGGCGTCTCTCATTCAGCTCCTGATCTGACCCAGGCATGGTATGTAGGAAACTCAGTACGGTTGGTCCAACTGCATGTGTGTAAAGGTTAGCTTTGTGTTCCAGTGAAAACAATGAATCTATAATATGAGTAGTGTAGTAATTGTAGTGGTTGTTCACTAGATGGCGATAGATACTTGGAGATGATTAAACAATTAAGACTTTCAATCTTGTCATTATATGATTGTGACCATTCTTTAAGTACACGTCATTTTAAACTGACCTTCTATGATTTTTAATTTCATTTTTCATGCTATAGAATATCTGTGGGGGCTGGTTTTTGTTTTAATCTGAAATATGACATAGTATCACAATCCTGGTTGTGCAAGTTTTATGTATTGCAGAAAAAGCTTTCAGAAAAGGGAGAAAACATCTGAACACTGTCAAGTCAAATTTGGCCTTAAATGTTTTTAAGCACAAGTGTTTGCTAAAACTGAAGACTTTTAGATAAATTTTCATGAATTGTTTTTAATAATCCAATGTTTGTTCGTTTGTTTGTTTACTTTAAACCAAAGGATTCTCTGTATTTTGCAATCCAAATGTGACATTGCTGAGTTAGGTTATAGTACAGCGTTTCTCAAACTCTTTCATAATGTGAACCAAATCTTTGACTTTCATGAGCTCCTTCTTTTCTGGTAACTACAGCAGTTGCTTGAAGGGAAAATAACAGGAGAGTTTTTAATGTAACTTCAGCTGTCCTGTAATGTAATTTAGCAACTGGAAAGAAGGAGAGGCAGTACCACATGATCAGCCGACGCTTTGCAGAACACCAGTGACAGGAAGTATAAGGTCATTCCTTTCTGACCTACAGCCTTTCAGTGGAGTGGCAGATGTGCTTTGCTTCTGAACTAAGGCTCCCCAGGTATAACACTGTTTCTTGTGGGAAGTGTTGCCCATCTGGTGTTTGGGGTCAACTTGCTTGCTATTTGCTGTGGCCCCAGATCAGTGGTCTTTCCACATGGCATCTCCTCCCAGGACGTTTTCATTATTCCAATGTGTGTCTCAGGTGACCCACCTTGTTAGCCAGACAACTGGACCATGGAGGGGCAAAATTACTCTTTTCTTTCTTCTCTTCTAGTAGATAAGTTACAGAAATTCCTGTTGCAGTACATTGAGTGAAAGGATGAAGTTTGCCAGTCAACTTAGTTTCAAATTTCCTAATCAGATTTTAAAATTATTTCCTTAGTAATAATTTGCCCAAATTCTAAGGCCCTGGTAGTCAGAGAGAGAAGGGGTAGCAGCTGCTTCTCGCTATCTTCTGGGTGAGGGAGAGAAGAGACATGAAATCAGAAAGTCCAAATGAAGTCACTGAAAGATAAAATAAAGACAAGGAAGCACATGTTGTTCCTTACCTGCTCTCTTCCTTTTCTATCCACTTCCTTTGAGCTGTGACATCAGAGAAATATAGGCTTCATTCTATTTCCCCTTGAGTCTTGTCCTCCTGGGAAGGTGATCAACATCTGTGGTTGCATTGTGGGCCTCAAGTGCATATAAATGTTTTTCCTGAGCTGTCCTATTATGGATGGACCAGCTAATCAGGCCTCCTTCCCAAAAATACAGGAGAGAGAAAGGAACACAAGCTGGAATATAGGTTTTCTTAAAATCTCATTCTTAGCTGCCTTTTGGGATGCTTCCATGGATGCTGTCCACATTTCCGCTTGAGCTTTGACATGCAGTATAATTTTTGTGGAGACATGTGACTTAGATACCGGAAGGTGCAGGCAAAAGTGCTCTTAGCTACCTCTAAATATTGAGGTGTGAGATAAAACTCTTTTTATTCAAAAAAATTGAAGAAGTTCTTGCTATTAAGCACTGTAGGAAGGGCTATGGAGCCATATTTAAAAAACCAGGCAGTCTTTCTGTGGTCCTTTTTTCCTCAGTATGCCTCATAAGAGAGAAACGTGCAATAGACCCCAAAATTTTTTAAAAAAATTGTTCAATATGGAAATCTTAAAATTTTACCTGGTATCTTAGCTTCTTTTTTTTTGATTGGAGCTGAAAGATTTGCATAAATTCTTCATGTGGGACACTTTTTACAATTCTCATGTAGCCATGACTACTTCAAGTATAAAGCTCTTATCTTTCTAAGGCTCCTTTAGAGATTTATTATCTTATTGCAGTGGTCCTCAACCTTTTTCCGTCGCGACACACCTGATATGATGTTCCCCTGTGTGACACACTTCAGTCTGCCAGTGGCAGTGATGCTTGAGCTGAGAGTGTGTGGGAGGCTGCGGTGCTCTGGAGGATGCACCACTCTGGGACCTGGGTGGGGCAGAGTCAAGCCAGCACATGCTAGTGCCCTGGCAGTCTGCCTTGATGGGGCTGGGCTATATTTTGTGGGGCAGGCAGTGACCTCCTCCCAGCCCAGGATCTCTGGGTTGCAGCCTCTAAGTCCCTTTACTCATCTAGCCCTGGCTGCTGCCTGTGTTGTGCAGCAGGAGGGGGCTATTGAGGGCAGCAGAGAGCAGTGGGCGGCAGGAGCCCCAAGCTGGCTGCAAGCTGAGCTGCCAATTTTCTATGACACAAGGTGTGTCGCGACACAGTGGTTGAGAACCGCTGTCCTATTGGACAAGTAAGAATCAGTTCTTCAGGTGTCGGTCCTTATGCGTATTCCACGCATGGATATGCATGCGCACCATGTGACTGAGTCTGGGGAGTTTAACAAGCAATATCCATTGGCCTACACGTGCACACTGGATCACCATATACTCCTCCATGAGGGTATAAGAAGCCCTGCCGGCCAGTGTCCTCTCATTTCCTTCTTACCTTCACGTGGTCTGGATCGGGATCCAGTGAGCTCTTTTGTTTCAGCCTTTCAGAAAACTTGTAAATAAGATTGTAAATGGTTATTTTTTAGGTTAGTTCAGTTAGTAGTAGTGTAGTTTGTTTCCCTGTGCTAGGGACACGCTTCTCATGGCTTGGTACTGTGACCAGACTGGTAGGCTTAAAAAATGGCATCTGCCCTAGATTCTTCTCCGTGAGTTATGGACACCAATGCTGCCCATGCTGTCTAGATGAGGCAGTGCAGTATTAGTTGCTTGTTCACGAAGCTCATGAACTTCACCGTAGAAAACACTTATTGGAGAAGACTATGAAGCCCCTTTTTGATCTGGGACAGGAGCACCACCATATACATCAGCCTCATCAAAAGAAGCGCTTCCCTGAGAATGTGCTTGGGATCAGAGCACCTTGGAGTGTAAGCCCTAAAACTCTTCCTCCAGGGCTTCCTGTGAGGGTAGAGAACAGTCGTGGATGCAAGGACATATCCCTATCATGGCCTGACCATCAAATACATGTCCCTTCCCTGAGGCCATTGTGGTCTTGCAAGCCCTTACACTCAGATCTTGAGGAACCGATCCACTAAAACCTCCAGGGTGGAGGATAAGGTGCATAGGAAGACGCATCTGGTTTTGTTTGCAACTGCTGTACTGAAGCATGAGGAGTATCATTTGGCTGGTTCTGTTCACAAGTGCAGCTCAGATTCTATAATGTCTACCCCAAACACGTACTACTACGTACTGGTACCATCTCTGCTGACCATCAGAACTCCCCGAACACCATGCTGAACAGAGAACAGTACAACACCGCAGGATCTCTCCCCCCCCCCCCCCCAAGTCTCCTCTCCCTGAGCCCTCCAAAGGGCCATTATTACACCAAAAGTGACATTGCTTTGGTGTTTCAGGAACTCTCTTACATAAAACTGTCAGGCAGGATTGCATTACTGACTACCTTTCCAGTTCTGCAGAAAAGGACCTGAGCTTTACCATGGATAAGAAGATGGATATAAGTCAACAGTGTGCCCTTGTTGTCAAGAAGGTTAATAATTGACATTGGCCTGCATTAGTAGGAGCATTGCCAGCAGATTGAGGAAAGTGATTATTCCCCTCTGTTTGGAACTGGTAAGGCAACATCCAGAGTATTGTGTCCACCTTTGGGATCCTCACTACAGAAAGGAAATGGACAAATTGGAGAGTCGGGGGGAGGGCAATAAAAATGATTAGAGGACTGTGGCAAATGGCTTATAAGGAGAGGATGAGGGAACTGAGCTTATTTAGTTTGAAAAAAGATAAGAGTGAGGGGAGGTTTGTAGGATGGAGCTAGGCTGTTCTCAGTGGGAGCAGATGACAGAACAAGGAGGAATATTCTCATTGCAGTAGGGAGGTCTACGGTGGATGTTAGGGAAAAAAATTTTCACTAGGAGGGTGGTGAAGCGCTGGAACAGATTACTTAAGGAGCTATTGGAATCTCCATCCTTGGGGTTTTTAAGGTGCAGCTTGACATAGGGTTGACCCTGCTCTCTGCAGGGAGTTGGACTAGATGACTTTCTGAGTTCCCTTCCATCCATAATAGTCTGCGATTGCTTTTGGAGACAACTCTCATGAGATGCTTTTTCAAAAGGAAACAATTCGTATTTCACCGAGGGACAACAGAATATATCCTGTCTCGGTATCAAGGAAGAGGGTTCTATTCTTCATATTTCCTAGTTCCCAAAAAAGACAGCGGGTAGAGACCCAGTCTTGATCTTTGGTAACACAACGTCTTAATTCAGAAATTGAAATTCAGGAGGTCACTTTGGCATCATTAATCCCTTTCTTCAAGAATGGATGTGGTTTGCAGCTCTCAACATGAAGGGAATGTTTTCATATAGACATTCACCTATGGTTCATTGGCCAAGAACACTTCCAATTTCAGGTGGTCCTTCTCAGACTAGTGACAGCACCAAGTTACTCTATGGTGGTAGCTCCGAAGAGGTTTTTAGGCCACACAGTCTCTTTGTATCTTGATGACTAGCTCCTTAGTAAGTCACTCTCAGCAGGAGGTCAGGTTGGCTATTCAGTATCTCATTCAAAATTTCTCAGCCCTAGTGGTCTGTGTGAAGAGAAAAAAGTCTATTTTATCCTCCATAAGGATAAAATGTTGGGGCAGTGTTGGACTCTGTTTCTGCAAAAGCCTTTCCTGTGAAAAGGTTTCAGACTGTCTACAACCTATTTTTTTCATTTTTTTTTTATTTCCTGCAGACCCTGTGCCCATCGCGGCTAGGGCATGTGGCAATATGTACTTATGTGACACTGTTTCAGACTTCATCTGCATTGCCTAAAGGCCTGGCTCAATTCGATCTGCTCACCCAACAAACACCACATCAACTGTAGGGTGACTGTACCTATCAGGATCTTCACCTTCTTTTGTTGGTGGTCAAACACAGACAAGACGTGAGTGGGGGTTCCCTTTGCCATGCCCAATGTTGCAGTTTTCAGAATAGGGATAGGTACATAGAGGTGTCCCCCAAGAATCTGTCCTGGATTAGTATTTGTTTAACATATTCATAAATGATCTGGGAAAAGAGGTGAACCCTCTTCTGAAGAAAATAGACTTCGCTATCTTGATATTAGATGTGCACTAGCCTTTTTCTGCAGAGAACCAAGTCCATCAGGAAGTCTTCAAGACTTCCTTGTAATAGCAGAGTTCCCATGGTCAAGCTGCATCTTTGAAGGGTTTCTTAGTGGGTTTCTGGCTGCATTATTGAATGCTATATACTAGTTTGAATCCTGCATCCTGGTGGTATAATGGCCCACTCCAGAAGAGCACAGTCTTCTATGGTACCATCCCTCCAGAAGGTCCTGATGCTGGATATATGCAAGACAGCCACTTGGCATTCCAGACACACCTTTGCTAGACACTGTGCACTGGTCCAAGCCTTTACTATAACTTTACACATATCTTTGTTGCTGGCTCTTGCACATTGCCACATTGCTGCATGTATCCTTGTTGCTGGCATTTTTGTTGCTGGCTTCCTTGCATCCACCTCCAATTTGTTTGTCAATCTTGTCAATGTGCGGAATGCATATGACAACTAGCACTCGAGGAAGTGTAGTTTACTTACTGAAACTGGAGGCTCTCCGAGATGTGTGGTCCCTATTTGTATTCCACTATATGCCCTCTGCTGTGGATCTGATTAGATTCATCTTAAGAAAAGGAACTGAGAGGGTATCAACCTGCACCACATCTTATAATCTCGCTGAGGAATACGAGGAGATATACTCTGCATGTGCAGGCCAACAGACGCTGCTTCTTAAAATCTCTGGATTCAGGCACATGGTGCACATGCATACGTGTGTGGAACACAGATAGGGATCACACATCTCAAACAACTTCCCGTTACTGTAATAAATCACCACTTTTCAATAGCATCTGTGGTAGTTTGAACCTACCAGATCTGTGATTACAGCAGATGCTAATTTAGGTAAATGGGATCTCCATTCTGTGGCTCACAGTGTTCCATATTCCAGTTCTTCACCCAGGTCTCAAGATCTGAAAAATTCAAATGGTTAACACAAGAAAATATGTTTTTGCCTCATGCTGTTGGTCCTTATGGTTTCTTGGACATATCACTCCACTGGGCAGACTTCATGAGAGTGGCTGAGAATGGTTCATTGGTTTAATCTAGACAAGCAATATCAACACTTTATGGCACCTCTTGTAAATGTTTTTTGTGTTGTATTTTTCAAAATAAGAATGTTTCCCAAGTTGCCCCACTTCCATCCAGTGGTTTATGCAGGGCTACAGTACTGGTGATTTTGTGCATTGGGACTATGCTGGGCAGGTCAGTTGTATCAGCTCATGATTCAAGGCTTTTGAGTATGAAAGGAGACCACGTTTCAAATAAATGTTATAGAACTGATAGTGCTTCATCTGGCTTTCAGAGCACTCTTTATCTCAACAAAACACACTCTTCATTTTTTAATACACGGAGGTTATGACTTTTATTATATCAGCTGGCAAAATAAAGCTTGTGCAAGGCTTGTGACAGGCACGTGAAGCTGTAGAACTGGTATATCCATCTTTGTATCATATCCATAGCTCTAAAGCTTCCAAGAACAGAGAATGTTTTGATGAATGATCTCAGTAGTAGTTAGTGCTAAGGACAAGTGAACCCAGAAAGGCTGAGGTCATCATTATGTTCCTTATGTGAAGAATCTCTTATGTGGAACTTTTTGTAACAGTAGATATTAACAGTTTCATTCTCTACATTACCCTTCTCTTTAATCTCTCACTTTCCTTCAACCCTTCCCCCGCTCAATACAAATATGCTTTAGTGTCTTCAGAGAACCCCCTTTTGACATGTTCATTGCATGCATAATGCATAAACTTGCAGCAGTGTCAACACCCCCCCGCCCCCACGACACTGTTGCCTTTTCATCTTCCCCCTCTTCTGCCCCCATCTTTCTTCTCCCTTTGGTCTTTGAACATCTTGTTTGCAATCACTGATTTGAGTTCTTCAATTCTGTCCTAACCCTCTTCTGCCCTTTGTGCTCAGCTGAAACCGCCCTTGCCAAATTCTCCTAAGGACTTAGCCAGTTCTCAGAAATGCTACTCCTCATCCTCTATGGTCTGTCACCTGCCTTTGACACAGTGAGCCATGCTCTCATTCTTGAAGTCTTATCTCTTGACTTTTGTGAGTCTCTTCTCCTCCTACTTCACTAATAGCTCCTTCAGTGTGTCCGTCACATGATCCTTCTCCTCCCCACCTCCAGAAAGGGCTTTGTCCATGTATACCTGATATGTGGGTAATCTCAGCTTCAGCACACATTTAACTATAATCAATCTGATGGCTCACTTCTCTAATCTAGAACTGTATCCTTGTGTCCAAACTAAAATCTCAGCCTGTCTCATTGATATTTCCTGGATGTGAAGCCATCAGGTCAAGTGCAACATATATGAACAGATATGTTCACACTATTCACACTCTCTCCTTCCCCCAGCAGTCTTTCCCTTACCTCCTTTCTCAATCCTTGTGAGGCCACACCACCACCATTTTACCTGTCACTCGGGCATGTAACCTGGGTGTAATTTTTGACTGACATCTCTCCCCAGGTCCTCACATCCAGGAGAAAGTCTTGTAGATTTTCTGCATAATATCTCTAAGATATGGCCTTTTATGTCCATCCAGATAGCTAAAATTCTTGTTCATCTTGATCACTGCAACATCCTTATCTCTGTGCTTGACAAATACAATTCTGCTCTGCTAAGAATCATTCAGAACACTGCTGCAAAGATTTCCCTAATTTGTCACTTAGACCATGTCACTACTGTCTCTGTGTCCCTTCACTGGCTTCATCAACTGTATCCTATCAAACATAAACTACTTATTTTCACCTATCATGTCTCATTCACTCTTGAAAGTTTGACTCCCATTGCTCTCTAAATCCATTGACTAGTAAAACTTCCAAATAAGCACTTTTGTGTTTTTCTTCCATTCTGTCCTTACACTTGGAAAATGTTCCCTGTAAACATTCATAAAAGTAACACTTTATCTTTCTTCAGATCTCTCCTTAAAACTCCTCTGCCGTGAAGCCTACAAAAAAAATGGACAGTAGTTAAACAGCTGGTGTGCAGAGACCACTGCCGATCATGCTGCCCAATATTGTTTCCTTGTAGTCCCCCATCTGCCTCTATTTATTTCTCATCTCTTGTCATATTGTAAATTCCTAGGGCAGGGATTGTTGTCTTGTTCTGTGTTTGTACAGAACCTAGCACTTTTGGGCCTCTTCTATTACTGGTGCGATGGTGGCAGTGGTGATAAACCAGTTTTGTTGTAGGAGGGAAAAGAGTGTTGACTCCTAACTGATGGAATCTTCCACTGTTCCTGTAAGCTTTCTTAACAATACCTCCTATTCATCTGCATGGTTCTGAAGATGATTAGGCCAGAGGAAGATGTTGCTGGTAGTCCTGTCATTGGGTTCATGGGTTTTGGTACTGACACCTTCTTAACTTGTCAGTGGATCTTCCAGCTTTTTTCCAGGGGAAGAATAAGATTCTACATATTAATCTGAATGTCCATGAGTCTGACAGGTTACATGGGAGCTGGGTGGGAGTTCTGCTATAAAATGGAACTCCTCTGTCCAAAACATCTAGTCTATGTAAAAGAACTTGTTTTGCATCTGTACAAAACAAAGATCATATTCCCACAAGTTTATTTTCTTTATTTTGGGTTAACAGCTTCTCTTTTGATTCCTCCTTCAATTCCCTCTTTAAACCTTTTCACCTTCTCATTAATTGTTGTTAACTGGCCACATCTACACTCTTTGAATTGAAGCGACCTTATTACCTACCTCTCCTTTCATGTGTGTGTATGTATATCTAGCATACTGGAGTTTTCATTAATATATCTGAAGTAGTGGGTTGTAACCATGAAAGCCTATGTTTTAATAAATTTGTTAGTCTTTAAAAGTGCCGCAGGACTCCTTATTTGTTTTCCTTTAACTCAGTGAGAGCACATTTTTACAATGATTTGAGACTTTCACCCACCAGTACTAGGACTCTTCTGTTTTCTCTGGACTTAAATTTGTAAAGGTCTACTTCATGTTTCCTCCGTTGTGAGCTGTTTCCATCCTGCAGTTAATTGTGTTGCTCATTAAATTGTTAGAACCTCCATCTAAACCATTGTCAGGGCAATTGCCAGCACTATCTATCTCTCATTGCAGATTGCTTTTCTGATGGTGATTGCTCAAATAGCCTTTAAGAACTGGGCAGTAATGGCCGACTCTTCACATATCATGTTCCGTTTATCATGTTTTGCCTACCCAAAACATTCTTTTAGAAGATAGCTCTGATTTTCACTGAGCTAATTGGCTAACCTACTTGTATTATTTTTCAAGCCTCACTCAGTACTTTGTCAGGCTATGCTGTGTTGCTTAGCTCTAAAGAGGGCTCTTAGATACTCTCTAAGCTGAGTTAAGCTATTCTTTTAAATTACTTACAGTGTTAATAGTGGGTTTAAAACTAAGCAGCTGTCCATTTCCATCCAGAAATTGTTCAAGAAACTGAAACTCTGCATATTCTTTCTACTATGCTAGTGGAAATTCCAGAAAACAAAAACAGGTGAAGAAGCATATTCCATCAAGCTTAAGAATGCCTCAGATTCATGACCACTTCTAGATAAGGTGCTTAATTTAGGAAAGCATTCCTGTAATCATTGTTCAGCTCCTTAATATCACCAACATGGATCTAGCGACTGCTTGTTAATGGCCAGTGGTAAAATTCTAGGGCAGAACTTCCCCCGACCTCACGAGGACTGAGATTTCAATCCAGGAGTATGAATATGTGTAGAACAATCAAAGAAGAACCTAAGTTACTATGGTAACTTTCTCTTAGCTTTTTTTGACTACAGCAAGTTAGAAACAATTAGTAAAGGGATAGATAATTTCAGAATGCCAATATATATATATATATATCCACGGTATGCTCATACCTTGAGTATTGCATGCATTTCTGGTTGTCTCATCTGAAAAGATGTCTTAGAACTGGAAAAAGTAGTGGGATGGGCAACAAAAATGATCAGATGTGTCGAACATCTTTCATCTGAGGAATGGTTAAAAAAGACAAGGGGACTGCTCAGGTTAGAAATGAGATGACTAATAGGGAATATGATGGAGGTCTATAAAAACATGAATGGTATGGAGAAAGCAAGTAACAAAGCATTATTTACCCATTCACATATCACAGGAAGTAGGGGTCCTGTTCTGTTCATTCCTTCTAAAGTATCTTGCACCAGCAACTGTTGGTAGACAGGTTACAGGGTTAGATGAACCATTGGTCTGCCCCCGTATGGCCAATCTTGAATTCTTAAACCCTTCTTTTTATATCCTGATCTTTCCCTTAATCATTGATGGAACATTAACAAATTTCTGAACAGAACTCAGTTTGTTGATATAAGGGAATACCAAAGATGGCAGGTGTCGATAAACATATTTTTAATGTAAAAAGAAGTAAAAACCAAAATAAGACTTCCCTTTGTTTGCGAATAACTTTTAGTTTCAATCTTTTTTCCGTTGGCTCCAGTATAAAAGGTCCTTTTTGTAACACAGTTTATTCTGTTTTACAGTCAGAAATGTCTTATTGATGGGTTTGCAGTAGTTTGAGGCAAAAATCTGACATTCAACTAATGATCTGACTGGAGCTCAGAATTGTTTTAATCAGTCTGACATCTATCTTGTGGAAGATATGTTGTTGTAGATCTAGATTACTCCTGGTCCAGTTAAAGTGAATTGCAAAACTTCCATTGATGATCACAATTATGACCTTGATGTCTGGAAGTGCCCCTGTAAATTCCACTAGTCGCAGCTTAGAGACAGTTGCTATTTTGGTTTTCATGTCAATGAGTTTCTCTAACCCAGTGGTTTTCACACTTAGGGTCGGGACCCAGTATTGGGTCACAGACCATCAGCCACTGGGTTGCAGCACCCCCTGCTGCTGCTGCTGCCAAAAGACTGGAATGCATTGCTCAAAGATGTAATTGTTGGGTTACGGACATAAGTGATTTTTTCTTCAAGTGGGTCCCAAGGAAAAAAGTTTGAAAACCACTCCTCTAACCCGTTACCTTTCCAGATCTGCCCCAGTTTAGTCTGCACATTGTTAACCTATCCTAAGCAAGTATCTTCTTGAAAATCTACAAGAAAAAACATTTCTTTAAACCAGAAAAGTAATGCACATTTTTCTAAATTTTTAAAAAATTACGTATTTTTAAACTTACCATTAAAGGTAGTCAAACCTGAGCTAAACAAAAATTGGTTAGCATGCACGTAGACTTAAATCCTGTGTGACAAGGTTTGAGTAGGGAACAGGGTTTTTTTGTGCTGACTTACAAAAACTTCTTGGACAATTGTATCAGTGTTGGCTTATGTTACCATGTATCATAGAGGTTAGAGTTGGGAAGAGACTGACTGAATACATTTTATACATCTCCCAAATGTATACATTTTCAACACTGATATAAATGTTATAAAATACATGGAATTCTGTGTTAAAAGGTTCTTCCTGCTTTTAAAAGGTGCTTTTCGTGAGCAAGAATGCTTTTATTTTCCAATCCCATTGAAGTGAATTTTATAAACATTTATTTGTATTTTGAAAGCTTTAAAAATCAAAATTAACGCCCCCCCCATGAATAAAACATTATTTGACAGGTGGTCTGAAGCTCTACACTTTGGCAGTGGTCCAGGGTGACAGAACAGTAATGACATAAAAACTGCCATTCCTTCCTTGTAAGGGGTTGGAAGAAGACTGTGAAGTTATTAACTACTACTAACCTCTAGGCAGATTGCAAGAAGACCAGTATGGGGTCTAATTGGCGGAGATTACCTGCTTTATATAAGTTTTAAAAAATTCCCTTATTTTCTCTATCATGGCTCCCACTGTTTTCTTCTTCCCTTTTTTCCTCTACTGTACTAGGTGGTTACTTGGGAGATTGGCATGAGAGATCATGTTCCTGCCTCTGTGTGGTGTGATTAGTATAGTTATTTAAATCTTATCTGGAACTCGTTTACTCTGTCTGTCACTTTTGTTGTTTAGTTGTGTGGAAGTGGTTTTATGCTGATCATGGAACTCTGATTTGTGGTTTGAAATAAGATGCATTTGAATTTAGGGGACTGAAACACTGTGTTATAGAATAAAAAGGTCTTTGAATGAAGGCTGAGGAATAAAAAAAAGCTGTTACTTAAAACTGTGTTAGATTAAGATTTGTGTGTACATAAAAATGGCATTAGCCATGAAAGTGCACCTGCAGGAAACTTCTTTTCGTCATCTCCATCAAGGAGCAGCGTAGAGTTCAGTAGAAAGCTGTTGCATGTGAAAGTCTTTCCTCTTGCTAGCAAATTATTTGGCAAATTGAACCAATATTTTTTTCAATATTTTATTTTGACAGGAGGTGATACTTTCCAGAATATACAACTGCCTTCTGAAAGTTTGGGGTGGGCCATCTTGTCATTTTCCTTCATCATTTTTCTCAGTTTAAATTCCAACCCTTCTTTTCATTTCATATTATCATGTATAGAACAGTGTTCCCATTATGGCACTAGCTGGTACTCATAGATTATATCTATTTAGCTGCTTGAGGAAATGATTCTGATTGCTCCTATACTCCAGTTTCCATTGGCCCAGGGAACTGGAAATTTCTTGAACTTTGCAGCCTTGTGAGAGATCCCTTTTTAAAATTTGGTTTATTGTATGGCCACATTGCCTATAAAAGGAAACTATGAAAGCTCTTATAGCAGCTTTTGCCATCTGATACTGTGGGGCTTGAATAAACTTCATATATGAGAATAATCAAATGAACAGCCACCAAGAAATCCTCTGCTCTTTCATCAGTGAACAAGTCATCTAGGTGGGTTTTTTTGTTTTTTTTTTTTTTGTTTTAAAGGATAAATAAGATGATGCACCCATGACAGGCTGACCAAGGGAAGATTAATAAATTAGGCTTCTGTTTGTATCTCTAAATTTTCGGCATAAAATGTAATCCTGTGCACGTCATACAGTTTTAAATACTGTGTTAAATTATAGCAATGTGACGGATTTTTTTGTGCGTGTGTTTTTTAGGAAGTTGTTTGATTTGTTGCCAGGGATTCCTGAGCCCACTAGTAATAGTTTGAGATCTTATTCCTTCTCTGAAAATCAGTGCCAATTTTGGACTGTGCAGCTGTCCCAGTTTCCTTTTCATTATTTTGCATGGTTGGAATAGAGTTTTTATTTGTTGATTGAAATTTTATTGTTAGTTTATCTCAAGCATAGCTGTTTCATGTTTCCATTGCCAATATCTTTATTATTTTTTTAAAAAGGCAAAATGATGCTTCCTCATTCCCTAATGCTTTAAAGCAGTGGTTCCCAACCTGTGGCCCAAAAGTGGCCAGCCAGGGTTTCAAAGTGGCCTGCTGCTCCCCTCCTGCTGGCTGCAGAAGGGACTTGCTGCCTCAAGAACCCAGGCACTGTGCATTTCTGTGGGGCTGAAGGACTGGTGCAGGCTCCATGCTGCAGCCAAAGGGGATGGGAGATCAGCATTTCCCTCACCCTGGCTGAAGCAAGGAGCATGGCAAAGTGTTCTGCCTAGATTCATATGCGCTGGAGCTCTGATCTTCCACCCCCTGGCTGCAAAAGGGCATGGCAGAGTGCTCTGCCTAGGTCCATATGCGTTGGAGCACTGATCTTCCACCCCCTGGCTGCAGAAGGGAACCACTACCTAGGGACCCAGGTGGAGCTTACAGGGCTAAAGCATACATGAGGTTTCCCTGCTACAGCCAGGGAGACGGGAGATCGGTGAGGAGGCAGCCTCCTCGCTGAACTTCTTCTATCTGGCTGTGGGAAGGGAGGGGTGGGGGCTGTTGATGGAAACTGGTGGCCCTTCAGGGTTATAAAAATGATATCTGTGGCCCTTGAGCCAAGAAGGTTGAGAATCACTGCTTTACAGTATACTTAGATGCAGGAGAGCATGATGAGAAGGGCATTAATCTGACTATTCCAGAAATGATCCTTCTGGGTTTTTGTACAGTGCTACATACTTTTTTGGCTCAGCTGGCCTGGCTAATAAGGGAGAGCCTCTTTGCTAAGCCAGGGAACTTTTTTTTGCTGTGAGGAGCATCTGAGGCATGCGTGAGAGTAAATGATCACAATTATCAAGTATCAGTACGGACTTGGAATTTGTCCCTGGCCTTTTCTCTCTCTAACTTAAGGGAAGCTTGTTTTGTATCATCTGTCTGTTTCTGTCTCTGAGAAGAGCTAGAGCTAATGGTTTATTAATAGTCTACATCATTCTTAGAACGTCACATAATGTTTCTGTGTACTGGGAGTGTAAGTTTTATTTAATTTGTTCTATATGACGTAAGTGTCGAAAGGCATACAGTTTTGGAAGCCTTTGCCTGTAGTGATGCCTGGAGTTTGACTGCTTGATGTTAAGCAGAAAAATAATTTGTTCTGAGAAGGCTGGATTTAAATGTGTGACTTGTTTCTTTAATTATCAGTTTTTGCATCCCAGCCAGAATTTTCTTTAGGACCATGCTATTTGCAACATGAAGATAAAAAGACCAGTGACAATGCTTGTGACATTAAGGAAGAAGATTTATGTCCTATATAACAACTCAGACAAAACATGAAGAGATGAGGGAAAACAAGCCAAACAAATATGCATACCCATTAGTTAAGCAAAAGAAATTCCATTACATTATCTGTTTTAATTGGTTTGGGCAAGTGATGGGTACATCTTTCAAGATGTGTTTATGTAAATGAATGATTAGTAAAAGAAAGCAACGTAAGCTACAAATATATTTTAAATTCTAAATTGGATACTCTTCTCATATCCTGTTTCATTCTCCTGCCCCCTTTCTTCCATGTCTCCTCCTAAAAAATCATTTTGATAACTTTTTTTGTCTGAGAAACTTCTGTGAAACTGGTGATTGGTACAGGGTTTAGAAAAAATGGTCCTGTCCTAACAAATACGGCAGGGAGCATGTTTTAATTATCTTAAAAAAAAAAATTAGTTGTAATGGGGGGTGGGGAATGTCTTCTCTGAATTATAAAGGCTAATAATTAAATCCTGATAGGAGAAATATGAATGATGTAGAGAAGATAGATGGAGAACTTAGGTTCACTTTAATATAAAGTAAGATCAAGGAGTCATTCAGTGACATGGAAGAAATGTGGCAAATTCAAAACTTAAAAAAAGAAATATTTTTAAAGCAAAAATACAGTTTGTCTCTGGAACTTCCTTCCACAAGATTTTATTGAAGCCAGGAGTTTAGCAAGATTAAAAAATGTTTAGACTTTTAAATATGCAATTGTAAGAGCAAATGCTATGCCTTCCCCCCCCATCATTTGGAAGTGATGTGAGCTTTCATATTTCAGGGTTTAAACCAATCTCTAATTAGTGGGGTGAGGAGGCAATATTCCAAAGGGGCAGATTATTCCCTGGCTGACTGTCTCAGGGTTTGATGCATTTGGTAGTGGATGCTGTCAATGAAAGATGACTGGATTCAGTGGGCTACTCTGATTTAGTGTGGTGATTGTTATGTTCTCAAGTACAGCTTTTCCCCCTAGTGATTAGCCCAACTAGTACTTCAAAATTTTATGTTGCAGCCCTTTGTTTCTGATGATGCGTGTTAAGTTAGCAGCATACATTAAAATGAAATGCTTGGTTTTTTTGTGTAGCTGCCTGCTGTTAAGCTTTGTTGCATATGCTTATTTAGATATCAGGAAAAAGTGGATGAAAGTGGGCTGTAGAGGTAGGGGCAGAATTTTGTGACACCCACCTGTAGCAGCTTGAGAAGAGAGGTCTGTTTAAGAGTGAATACAAGTTTTTTGTACTCATTATTTATTGGCCAATGACGTCCCATACGTCCCTATGCCAATAGGCACAATTTAACAATGACATCAACCCCTGCCATGTTAGCGTTAACCGTTTAAAACTGTAATGAAACTGTTTGCAATGCATCAAACTTGAAATAACTCCTAGAAATTGATATACCAGAATTTCTTTGGGCTATTGGTATTAATGCTTTTGATATTAATTGGCACTTAAGATGTTTGAAATTTATGTGCAATCATTGCTGTTGTAATATGTTCATTTCCAGATAACCAGGCAGTTAAGAGATTTCATTCTGATTCTTGATGCAAGTTAACAAGGGTCATAGTTTCTATTTTATAATCTGTCTCGTTTGCAAAACAGTCTCAGAATTTTACAGCAGCAGTTTGAGTGCCCCTTACATACAGTTTGTTTCTGGGCATGTCTCGTCTACATCACTATGCCACACCAAAGCTAACGGGGAAATTTTTTTAGGAAGGGGATGGCAAAAATTAAAATCCTATAGTATGTTCTAGAATTATAGCTATGCCAATAGGCACAATTTAACAATGACATCAACCCCTGCCATGTGCAAGAGATCAAAGCAAACACAGCATGCCTTTGTATACATAGTCAGACAGTATACTCCAGCTGTCTGAAGAATGAAGGTCACTGTTCAATTCCCTGGAATAGAATAAATATCTGGCATATGTATACAGCAGACTTTTAAAATCAGAAGGAATCATTTAGTTTGAAAATTATCCAATTTCTGCTTATAAACTGTAACGTGAAAAACAATCATCGTTGGTTCTTCAGCAGAAATATAACTGATCAGAGTCTGAATCATGAGTCGGTCTTGAAAAGTGTCTTTGTAAAAATGACATTTCGAGACTCCAGGTACATTGTGTCTGGCTTTTTTCATCTCAAACCAAGAAAGTTTGTAAGCTTTTTTCCATCCGCCAGCTCCATAGAAGCTCAACTCAGGCATCAATAGTCACTTTGTGTCTTCTTCATTTTATATAATGCTGCCGTCATCACAACTAATAGATGGGTAGGGGCCAAGTTAAGCCTTTCACATCAATTGTGCAAATTCATTTAGCGTTCAGTAAGTTTGCAGAGGTATCTGATGAAATGCGGTATATAAATGCAAGTGAGAGCATAGTTTGGGCTGCAGAGCTCTGAATGAATTGTGAAAATACCATCTGTTGCTGTAAAAATAGTGCCTACACTTAGCTTACTGACGTGAACAACCCAGCTTGACCTCTGCAGTTGAGTGTAGAAAGTATACCGGATAGGCCACCTAAACAGCAACATTGTGAAACACTGCTGGGGAAACTGTTTGCTGCACTGCTATGGTAGAAGACCAACCCTTTCTTATAGCAGGTCTTATCCAACAGTGGTGGTGTGATGCTTCTGTGTTGTTGGGGAGTACTTTTGTAGGTAGGTGTGAGATATTACAGGATTGCTACCATGAGTACAGAGTGGTTAGCATGATTGATGTCTCTAGTGTAGGCAGTACCAACGTTTCTAGGGCCTGCTTCCTCACCCAAGGTCCAATAATTCTGGTTACTCTTGTTCTTGAGCGTCTTTCTGTGTATAAAGTTATATCCGACAGTAGCTTCCTGGTAAATATAAGGTACACAAAATTTACTTTTACTTTTTACTTAAATTTATTTCTGTGGGAATAAAATGCAGCTTAGTAGATGCAGCATAGCTTGTCACCCTTGGTTTCTTTCTTTTCCTCTTCTTGAAGCCCTGTTGACCAGGACAATGAAACATGCTGATGGATTTTAAAGAAGTCTGCAACTTTATGAAATTTTGGTGTGCCCATGCCCTCAACCCGTCCATTTATTTGTGTTCGGTGCAGTGTTAAATGGTATCTTGCCAAATAACTAGTATTCAGTGTTCCTTTGCTTCCGTAGACCCCCCTACAATTCAGTTCACTCTCTGCCTGAGAAGCCACACGGGGGTGCTCTGGAGGAGGCCACATATTTACAGTTGTTTATAGGGGCAAAGCGAAGATTTAAGAAATTTTTCATGGTCTGTTTTGTCAAGGCCCAGATCTGTTTTAAGATAGCTGGATCACCAAAATGATAACGCTGCTAGTCCCCTATTGAAGAGGGGTAGTTTACCACAAACAGTTTTCTGTTTTATCATGCTATTGGGGGATAGGCTGGACAGGGGCAATAATTCTCTGTCTGGCAGTGAATTACAGATCAAGGGCTGCTTGAGAAGGAATCCAAACTATAGGTAGTTCTCCATGTACTGGATATGTGTGCAACTATGTTAAACTGAAAAGGATACATGGAGCCAAGTAACCATCCATTAGATAAATAAAGTCTATTAAAACACATTGTATTACAAATCATATACTTAGTGAAGCTGTGTGCCTGTATTTTTGATTAAATCTCTATTTAACAGGATAACCAGATTTTGCATGAATTTTATAGCTGTGTATGATTTATTACAGATTACCGTTGAAATGGGAAAAGAGAAATTTGCTACTGGATAAACAATTAAATGATAAAAGTGTGACCAAAAAGACAATGCAGTAAATTCAGTGTTCAGACTGATGGTTTGTTGGCTGAAATGAGAAGCCTCATTTCACAAGGAGTTGAATTGTTGATGCAGGTGTGTGTTTTAAGTATGTATATGTTTTACTTGAAGCTTAATGTTGTCACTGCTTTTCAATGAATGGCTTGGAGAATAGTTGCTTTACATGGTAGGCTGGTTAATATGTTCTGTAAGAAGCATTTGTGGAATTTTGCAGTGGATACATCTTTATAGCCATATTATTTCTGCCCTTTTTGAGTAGTATCAGTTTACAAGTTAGAATCTGGAGCATGCAAATGCATTATAAAATCTGCTTTAAGTACTGACGCACAAGCACCAACTGAACTTTATGGGAATGGTTCTGATGTTTTGAAGGCAGGATTTCATTTCATGTATTTTAAGGTTGGGTGTTAAGCTTACTGCTTTGGCTTTTCCCTTTTAATCTTTAGAATTTATAATGCTAACAGCTTGCAGCCTTTTTTGTGGGGAACTGTGGCTTCCCGGGGTAATGGAGGAGGAGAGCTAGAGAGCAAAAAGTGTTATCATAGCTGTTGCTCCTTGGATTTGCTAGCATAAATATAAAACCACAGTACCTGTGTTCAGTCATACGTCAACTGTAAATACAGAGGGAACCTTTATTTTTAAACTTTTGTGTATTTGCAGCATTGTTAAATTTTGTCCTTGTTTATGAATGAATAGAGGAAAAATCTGAATTCCTGCATGATAACAGTTGTATTGTGGCTATATTGTGTGGATTGCCCTGGCTTTGAAGAAGTTAAATGTTTATCACTGCGTGGATTTTTCTGTGTTATTTCAGCCTCCAAACTAAGTATGTATTTCTGACGCTACTGAAGTTGATTTGCATCATGTATCTCATAACTCCATTTGACCGACTGACAATGAAGTTTCTAGTTCTTCGACATCTGTCTACCTTAAGGGAGCAATCATAGAATGGTAGGAGTGGAAGTGACAATCCCCTGCACTTTTTCATCCTAGCACCACAATGACTGCACATCTCAATATCACTTTTTGATGTGAACCAACAATTAAATTTTATTCCTTTTGAAACATAAATTCCCTTTTAAGGTCCTGTTTAAGGATGCTTTCAAGGCTGTTGAGAGGTGTTTATCTAGGGGGCGTGATGGTTTGTAATTTGTGGACACCACAGTCCAGCTAACATGCAGGTGTGTAGGAACTGAGAGCTCCCGCAGGCTAACTGCCAAGGGCCTGCCTTTTACATATAATGAAAAGTAATAGAGTTATTGATGGACGATCTCATTGCACCGTGTTATACGTCTCCAACAAAGAACTCAGAACAAACTTCTCTGCTAAAAAAGCAGTTGTCCTTGAGAAATGGAGCCTTTGCTGACTTCTCATACCTGTAGTATTCCTTCTTCCAGTAAGGAAAATACCTTTGCCTTGGTACTGAGCAGGAAGGAGTAGCATTCAGCATGAGTGAATTCTGTGAAAGATTTAGTAGTTCAGTCATTCTTCTGCAGGTGGAGAATACAACAAACAATCCTTTTGCCACACAAGAGAATTGAATTCCAGGTGCCTTTGTTTTTTGTTCCAGAGGAAGTCAAAGTGCAGTTTCCTGGAAGATGCCTTTTTAATGGACTTGAACAGTCATGTGTACAATTTTTCCCCTGTACCAGTGGTCCGCCTTCCACTGATGAAGAAAAATCAAACCAGACAAGGGCCTAAATTTTGATAACTATTCCCAAACGGGGCCATGTGTTTTGGTAGCTCTTAAACCTGCGATGGAGCTGCCTTTTTCTTCCCTGAATCTTCTGGATTCTGTATTTCATCATCAGTGTCAGATGCTTGTCAGATCCAAAGTTTCTGTAGCTGGCAGCATGGATCAGTCATTTTTACTGTGAAGGTAACTAACCAGGAACATATTTCCTAGAGATGAGGTGAATTCTCTACCATTTGTCTTTAAATCAGATTGAATGCTCCTTTTCCCAAAGTTAATTTCTAGCTCAACTAGAGGTTATGAACTCAACGCAGGAATCTCTTTGGCAGAAGATCAGTCTAGATTATCGTAACGGTCCCTCATGGACTGAAAATCTTTGATTACTATCATTTGTGGTGGCATATCTTTGTCACTGGAGGTCTGTGATGTCCTGTTGGTGAATTGGAAACCTTAGGCTAGGAAAATTCTAATCAGACAAATGGAAGTGATTTTATATATGGGAACCATGGAGTAACATAATGTGTGCGCATAACCACAAGTCTTGCACATCTTATAATGCATGTGTCAATAAATCAGATCTCAAAGTTCCCTGAAAGTTGATCTTTCGGCAGAAGCACTGCATCATGTTCCACTCCCAGGGGTTCTGTGTTTATAAAATAAACAATCAAAATTTTTAGAGATTAGTTTGCCTTCCCACCTATTCATGAACTGATAGCTTCATGATACCTTAAACTTGTAGTAACCAACCGCTGGGTTCCTGATAACATCAAACTGGAGTCTGCAAACTACGTGCTATAATGACCAATCTTCTTTTTATCATCTTCCATAAATATAAACTGGTATTGCATTGTCATCCCATATTAAACCTAAAATGGCTGCTGATTTTTTTTCATCTGAATCAGACAAGTTCATTCACCTGTCTTCTTCCTTAGACCATATACACTGTCAGAGGAGATCACGTCATGTACACTATGCCTGAATTCTTATGTTTAATAAAATTCTTAACTCATACATATAATAAAACATTTAATAAAATAAAAATATATTCAAAAAATCCCTAGATTTGTGTTTTATGCAGCAGGACTAGAAGACAGGCTATTGTCTTTCCAGGATTTTCGAAGTGGGTTAAATCCTACATAGATGCATGTGATCAAGTGGATGTGCCAGTTCCTGAAAACATTAAAGCACTTTGGGCTGCTTGCAAAGTGGAAACAAAAAGTGTGCCATCGGCTTCTTCCAGGAGTGGAGATTGGTGGAGTTGTTAACTAGAACTCAGTCAATATCTTAGCATAACATTACTGTCTTTCCCTAGCCTTAATCAAATACCATTTCTTTGGGAAGCTTATTCAGTTCTATAATTGCTGTTCATGTAAATATTCTCATTTCAACATCTCTGGGGTTTTGTTACTGTCTCTAGTGTTTGTTAATGTATCTCCCAGTAGCGGCTAATCGGTGGTAACAAGATTTGAATGAGAAGGGAGAAGTTAATTATCTGTAGCTGAATATTCTTCCAGTAGATAGTCCATCAGCACAGAGCAATACTTTCCCTTTCATCACTACCTTTTCAGCGTCCAGAGTGGATCTTGAGGAAGTGGAATGACCTGGGGAGGTTGTTTTGTCATGTCTTCTAAAACTTTTCCTTGAGGCTTTCCATAGCTCACGAAAGCTATGAGGAAGAAGAATTACACATGTCTCTTGCAGTGGTCAGAACTTCCATAAGAGGGGATTGTGCTGGTGCATCCTGAGTGCATGGAGCTATACTGACCATCTTTTGGCCTGTAATAGAAGTTCAAATATCTTTTTGTTCTCTGTAACCATTAGGCCAATTACTTTGTTAATGGATAAGATAGAAAAGCACATCTGTTTTGGAGTATATACTCCCTAGAGAGTATCTACTCCTCTCATCTGCTGAGTTTTATAGGCCCGGCCTAATCCTTCCCAGCTAAGCCCTCTCAGTTAGTTGCCTAATGGGTTAATTGGCCCAGCTGGCTGACATTCTCCAGACTGTGGGCAGGACTCTTCTACTTGTCAGTGGGAATACTGAATTTCTTGTTACTCTGCTTGACCTTGTTGCTGTATTGGAGCTTTGTGTTTCCTCTGTGTCATGGGAAGCTCTTGAATGGGCCATAGAGCACAAACTTCAGGAGACAATCTTGGGACATGCACGCCATGTGTTCCAGACAGCAAAGCCTGTGAGTATTCAGCATCATCATCATCAAAGATGGTAGGCTGGTTCTCCGAAGGAACTGTTAGTGAGCTGTTGGTCTCAAGTAACTCCAAGAATTTTCTGAGACAGGTGAAGGTGGAAGCTGTTCAATCTCTGCTCCTGCTTGGAGTATGTGACCCAGCTTTTAGGCTATGTCTACACTAGAAAATCGACCTTATTAAGTAGACTTAACTCTTTAAGTCGACTTAAGTTCAACTTAGGTGCTAATCCCCCTCCACATTGGCTTTGAGTCGATTTAAGGCTTAAGTCAACCTAAAACCAGGTGTTATTAAGTCAACTTAAGCATTTCCTTAAATTGACTTAAGGAAATGCTTAAATCGACTTAATAAAAGCCCAGAGTGGGCATGGCTTTGCTTAGGTTGACTTAAGCCTCCTTAAGTCGACCTAAGTTGCTAGTGTAGACACACCCTTACAGCTGTAAAGGAGGGCACAGAGGACACAAGCCTGATAAACTGACACCTTTGTATTCAGGGTAGGACTGTCAAACTATTTAAAAAAAATCTTAATTGTGAGATTAAAAAAATGATTAGTAGCAGTTTTAATTGCACTATTAAAAATAACAGAATACCATTTATTTAAATATTTTGGATGTTTTCTACATTTTTCAGTATACTGATTGCAAGTTCAACACAATTCAAAGTTTACTGTACCCACTTTATATTATTATTTTTATTACAAATATTTGCACTGTTAAAAGATAGAAGAAATTGTATTTTTCAATTCACCTTATACAAGTACTGTAGACAAGTCTCTTTATTGTTAAGGTGCATCTAAAAAATGTAGAATTACTTCTTTTACAAAACAAATAATGTAAAACTTTGGAGCCTACAAGTCCACTCAGGCCTACTTCTTGCCCAGCCAATTGCTAAAACAACAGCTTTGTTTGCATTTACGGGAAATAATGCTGCCTCCTCCTTATTTACAATGTCAGCTAAGAGTGAGAACAGGCATTCTGATGGCACTTTTGTAGCAGGCATTGCAGGGTATTTAATGCCAGGTATGCTAAACATTGACTGTTCTTTCATGCTTCGACCACCATTCCAGAGGCTATGTTTCCATGTGGATGATTCTCATTTAAAAAAAAAAGAAAAAAAAAAGCATTAATTACATTTTGTATTGTATGTCTACTGCTCCATGTTTTTATCTATATTCTGCCATACATTTTGTGTTTATGACAGTATCAGATGATGACGCAGCATGCGGTGTTCAATTTAAGAACACTTTTACTGCAATTTTGACAAAATGCAAAGAAGGTATCAGTCTGAGATTTCTAAAGACAGCAATAGCACTTGACCTAAGGTTAAAGAATTTGAAGTGCTTTCCAAAATCTGAGAGGGACAAGGTGTGGTGCATAGCTATGGATGTAATCTGGGGATATGCAGATAAAATGGTTGTTCACATCATCCAAATTTAGCAGGGACACTATCTGAACAGATTACCAATCCTTATAATTCACCACATAACTATTCTCGTTTCCTTTTGAACTTTTTGGGGAAGGTGAATTTTAGGGATGACTTCATTGTTACCTGGTTGTTTTTTGATAATTAAAGAATCCTTTAGTATTAGGATGTTCTTTCAGTGTTAAATTGTTATTAGTATTCTGTATACTGAGTGTCCAAAGGCCTGCTTTGATTTACTGGTTGGGCATTTTATTGATCAAGAGCTATGCAACAACCTTGCTATAGTGCACAGTTGAATTCTTCTGACCAAAAAGGAAAATCTCTCTATAATAGTTTAGGACAGGAATAAATTGAGATGACGTTCTAAAAGACACAACATGTCACATATATTAGCAAGTTCCTTTCTCATGATCTGGGGGAAATAAGTGATGCCCTCCGTTCAGTGGCATAGGATGCTTCTTGTTTGTGGCTGATGCAGAGGCAGGATTATACTTATTGTGTAAAATCTTCTGGGAAAAGATAATTTTTTATTGCATCTGTACAGTACCTAGGACAATACATGGGTGCATGACTGGGGCCCCAAGCACTACTGTAATCAAATAATTAAGGAGTAGGATGTTAGTTCTCTTTCTCCTATTTAGAAATTAAGCATTAGAAACTTTTGCTTCCAAACCAACCCACTGTGCTTCACACCTCCTCCTAGATTTTTCCATTACCATTACTACCATTTTTTAATCTATGGGGCTGCTTAAACTTGCTATGTCGTATATACTCAGGTTTTTCTTCAGATCATATAAATCTTTTGCCTTTTAATCAGAGTTGGGGGCCTTAAAGCTGTTTCCAACTCTGTTTTCTCAAATGAGATTCTCTATTCACTGTTTAAATTAATATGGCAAATTCAAAGTCACAGTGAATGAGAAGAGGAGGGAGTGGTTAAGACTTAGAAGGAAAAAAGTTGACATTTTTGCTATTATCAGCTGCAAGACCTTGAGGCTGCTGCTCCTCAGCAGTGTTCTAAGCACTTGGAATTAGTTTCTTAACAACAACAAATGTGCTTCTTAAACAGTTTCCCAATTCAGTTTTTGCAATAGAGGTTGAGAGCTTAAAGTGATTGCTAGCCCACAAACTGCAGCTTGCAGGGCATTTAGGCTCACCGGTGACATGGGCAGGGAATTAGCCAAATAGATCAGGAGAACTATTTCCCTTCTCACTTCTCCAGTGCAATACTTGCATATCCAGGCTTTTCTTACGGCAAAGCCTGTTTAAACATGAGTGTATGATAGCCCCGGTTTGCGTGTATCTAATTTGTTTGACAGGCTGCTGTGTCCTTGAACCCGCCCTCCCATTTTTAAAGTGGAGTACGAGAAGCCTTTAAGCAGCTTAAGTGTTGGCCTTTTTTTCTCTGACAGGAAACTGATCTGTTGCTTGGCTCCTCTCTTTGCGTACTGACTTGTCAATGGCATGTAGCTCAGGCCTGTGATACCTTCTGCAGTGACACTCATGTAGATGGGATGATGATGGGTGGATGGTGATGACTGGATGGAGGACAGTGTCTTCTTTCATGTTGCATCAAGCTGTGAAAGCCTTAAGGAATGGGTAAAGTATTGCTTGAGGGGCTGTAGTGTGTAAGCATTCCCCTTTTTTTGACCCGATGGAATTCTTTGGACGTGGTCAAAAAGGGTTGCAGCCTCTTGCTACAGCTGTCTGCTCTGTCAAAACAGTCATTTGTTCCAGGGTTAAAGGTCGATGAAAACTGTTACTAACTTGAGACGATTGATCTTGGAAATCTAATTAGTCAGTAAGGGCAATTAATTCAATCACTTACGGCTTAGTTAGTTTTTTATCTTCCAGGATATGAAGAATGTAATTTAGGAACACCTGTATATCAATTTATTTTTCTTTTTTTAATTGAAACAGGAATTTATTTTCATTGGACTGTTATCAAGAGTTAAAGCTGCGATGAGTGTTAATAAATAGCACCTAAGTTAATGTAGAAAAACTCCCTTCAAATAGCAGGACATAGTTTTAGTGTTTAGAGGAAGGAAATGTGTGAAATAGCTTTTTTTTTTTTAAAAAAAGGAATTGCTTGGAATTAGTGATTTTTAACCTTTATTAATACTGCATTATATTTGTTCTATGAGGACATTTTTCTTCTTTAGGTGGGGGAGAAGAACAGTGCGAAGCAGGGATTCCGTATTATATTACTTTGTCCTGTTCAATTGATCGGACTTTGTTTTCCACTTTGGTCCTCACTGTTAAAGCGTAATACAATTATTTGAATTAGGCACGAACCACCTGTTAATACCGTTCTTGTAAAGGTCATTGTGTGGTGCCTTGCTGTCTGAATTTAACAGGCCTGTATCAGGTTTGTTGGCCACTGTTTTGTATGACACTGAGCAAATGTTTGTGAGGAAAGAATGTGGATCTAATATCTGAGAGAGAGAGTTTAAGGTCAGAGGATGAGTGGGGAAATCCCTAACTCTATTGTTAGGCAATTGAGGACTGGAATGATAAATGAGAAATTCTTCAGAATGGCTTCTACCTTTTGAGGTTTGACATAGAGCATGATCATGCCCTCTCAGGGGTCCCGAGAAGCCTGGGCCACTTGTAACTTTTGTAGCTAGCCATCATAAAAATAAAAAATAATGACACACTAAAACAAAATAAGGCACCAAAATAAGAGTGAGACATAAGTTGAATTTTTTATTTAACAAATGCTTTTCTAGCTCTTTTTCTGTGCGAACACACTAATTATTAAGGAAAAATCTAGCTTTCATGCAATGTCACAGTTGATAGTAAGCATGCCAAAATGGTTAATTTTTTTTTTTAAACCAAGTGTGTAAATTTGAGGCTCCCCCTCGCGCTTAAGGCCCGTTTCTTCCTCCTACTCCTCTGATTGGCCCTGGGCATAATGGTTCTGCATTTAAAAAAAAAAAAAAAAAGTAATAAACTGGTGTAAATAGACAACAGATTTTCTTAGAGGTTATTTCATACTTATTGTGTGTCAAACATTGATTGAGTAGAGCCACCGCAATCTTGTCCTCCACAGGGTTGTGTAGGAGAAAAGGGTTGAACTTTGCCTGTTTTTCAATTGGCTGGTCAGGGTCTTAATACTATAAAAAGAAAATGAGGTAGTGATAATGTAATTGTATCTAGCGACAAGAGATAGATGCTTGGTAAGTTATTTTTAATTGTATTGTGTTAGCAGTTAACTTTAATTCTAATGTTGAATTAATTTATTAGTTTTTGTATAGTGGTTTGAAAATGTCAAGCAGTTTATATGTATGAAATATTAATGAATTCATCTTAGAAATTTTCACTGGTTTCAGTAATCTAAGGCTACCATACATTTTTAGCATGAACTTTCACTCTCCCAACCTGAATTAGGTGAACTGTCTGTGGGGAGAATTTATTTGAATACCCTCTTCTACATCATGCACCTAGTAGATACAGTAGATGCTAGGGAACAACGTTGCCAGTGGTCCTCTTCCCTAGATTCCCTGAAAATGAAAGCTTCAGCTGCCAAAAAATAAAGCAAGAGTATGAAGATCCCTCACATACACCTGACTTGTTACATGATGGAGCACATTCCATTACTTGCCCAGCCATAGGACTGGCTGTGAGCCACTGATTTCCCAGTAACATTTGTGGTTGTTACCAAATGCCACATTTAATCTGCTAGCCTCACAGCAAGAAATTTTTGTGAAATTGAAGAAAAAAAGTTATTCTAGGAACTTCAGAATTGCAAATTTTAGGAACTATAAATGTCCCTTGTTTATAAATATTCTATCAGTTGCAGTGTTTCAGACTACCTGAATTTTATTGTGTATTTATAGATAGCCTGGTGTGTTAATTTAAAATGGAATTATAGGAGTTAAATATTTGTTTTACAGAAAATCCAGTTTTACTGCGTGTTTCTGCTATGCAAGAAAGGATGCACAGATGACATCAGAGAGAGAGAGAGAAAGAGCAGACTCTCTATTTCTTTTCCTCTAGTGCCCATAGTCAGGAGTATCCAAGTGTAGTTTTTTTACCAAGTTAAACGGTGTGTGGAGGGGAAATTCCCTATAAAGACATTAACTTAATGATGTGGATTTATAAATCTTATTGCCGTAAGCCCTTTTCATTTCCACTGACGCCTGACACGTGCTTGATCCCACTAAAGTTCAGTCTAAGTGATTATTGAAGTAAAATACTGTTAGTCATTTTAAATCAGGTTGTATGAAATTTGCATACTCTGATGTTAAGTAAGATATGGATACAGTTTGGCTACATCTTAATTAACCTCGTGTATCAGTTAGGTGAGGAGTCGATCATTGAGCCAAGTCTGTGAACCTTTTGACACTTAATACTTACTGTGTGGGAAATCCACTGCGAGGGTTGCAAATACACGATTTGGAAGCGAGACCAAGACTGTAATTTGGCGTTCTTATTCTATGGTATTCTTGGCAATTCCTCACAGTGGGCATTTCCTTTCTGCTGCAGTCTTCTGAGGCATTTTAGAGTCATGGCCAGCAGGGTGCCTCCTTCAACCCTCCATAAATTCCTGCCTCTGCAACAAGATCAACAATCAGATTGCTTTCCCTGGGCTTTTTATGCTCTGACTTCTATTATTTTTTGGAACATAATCATAAAAATGTATATCCTCCTTCTCCTTTCAGTCCCTTACTGAGAACGGCTGTCTCAGTTTAGTGGGGTAACTCACCTTGCCTCTGCATGGAAAATCCCTCCCATTCCCAGTGATCTCTTCCTGGCTCCCAGCACTCATATTGGATTTAGAAGATGCACCTATGTGGAAAAGGAAAAAGTCGTCCCTTCTCCCTGCCAAAGATCACATCTGTCTGTCCATCCTTCCCCCACCCTCCCGCCCGCCATATATTCATAGATTAATGTTAGAAAGTTTTGCTGTGATGATGGTTTGATGGGTCTGACAGCCTGCATGTCATAGGTGATAGAACTTCACTTTGGTATTCCTGCATCTAGCCAAATAATTTGTGATTGAACTAGAGAATGTTGATTTATTTAAAGACTCTATGGGGAATGGAGAGTTTACTCCATTCCTCGGTAATCTCACCCAGTGGTTAATTATCCTCGCCTTTAAAGATTTTTCCTTTTCTAGTTTGTGTTTCTGGTTTCAACTTCCAGTGATTAAATCTTGATATACTTTTGAGTTTTCTAGCATCAGCTATCTTCTCTCTGTGTGGGTGGTACTTAACAGAACATGATCAAAGTCTCTTCTCCTCAAGAAGGAAAATAGATTGAACTCTTTTTTAAATTTCTCATTGTAAGGTGTGTCTTCCAGACCATAAATCACTCTTCTAACTCTTTCCGGAGACCACTCTAGTTTTCTGAAGCCCTTAAAAACTAGACACTAAATTGGCAGTTTTTCTTCACGTGATTATCAATAGATATTTTTCACTACTAGTACTCATGCACTGGAGGAGGAAGTCTTATGGCCAGCAGTATTTGCATGGAATGAGAGCACCCAGATTCCCTTTTTCTCCTCTACAAGAAAATATAAAGCTGAAATGTGCCAGTCACTTACTAGTTTCTCTTAACTGCCGCACAGCTTAGAGCCACAGACTCCTCGCTGTGTTGGTGACTGCCAGTAATCTTTCTGACCAATTAGATAGTACTTAATTTGCTTGTTGACCGTTGATTGTTAGAACTTTTCATCATTTTACTTTTTTTAACTGTGCTTAGTTTGGAACCCAGAATGGCCTCTTCCAGATCTCTGATTTTGAAGTACTGCCTGACATGCAGTTGAGTTGTGCTGGTAATGGAGGGGAATATGAAGTGCTTATATTGTTTTGGGGAATTCCATATCCCCGGGAAATGCTTAATCTGTAAATCATGGGTCAGCAAGCCCCCGGCATGTGTGCCAAAGCTGGCACGCGTGCCTGTTCTGAATGGCGCACCGCTCTTGCCCCCAAGCAAACTCCACATGGCAGTCTCTCTGCCTCTGAAGCTCTGCAGCTTCCAGCCAAAGCTGCCCTGGGTGTGAGGCACGTATAATCCCTGCTGGCCCCATCCCTCGCCTCCTTATGTGAGGGAGCGCGTGCCCAAGGAGCCGTTGGGGCCGAAGCAACAGTGCTACGCCTGGTGGCTGGTCCCCTCCTGTGAATGCAGCAGGACGGAAATGGCAGAGCTGTGCCTGGTTGCTGCTCTCTCAGCTGGCCTCCTCCTGTGAATGCAGTGGGACCGAAGGTGCATTGCCGCTCCTGGTGGCTGCTCCTGTGGTGTGGCTTCGCTCCCTCTGCGCCCATGGGCAGGGGCCAGCAGCCAGAGGGAGTAGCCGCTGGGCACAGCTCTGCCGCTTCCATCCTGCTTCATTCACAAGAGTGGGGCCAGCAGAGAGGGAGCAGCCACTGGGCACGGCTCTGCCGTTTCTGTCCTGCTGCGTTCACAGGAGGCCAGCAAAGAGGGAGTAGCCACTGGGCATGGCGTTTCATGTAAGGACGCGAGGCCAGGGGGGGTTATAGGCGCTGCACCCACTGTGCAACTGCAGCTCTGAAACTTTGGCCCCAAGTGGCTCCTTGGGCGTCCATGCTCGCTTCCACACGATCCCTTCTGACTGATCCCCTGCTGGCCGCATCCTCGCCCGTCACGTGGGCCCAGAGGTGCTGGGGGGGCGCCAAAAGGAGGCTCGTTGGCTGCTCACACTAACTGGCTGCTCCCTGCTGGACCTGCTCCTCTGGTTAGTCCAGCGGTAAAGTGCGGGGGGGGGGGGGGGTGGCTGAAGCAGTGCCCCCCCAGCCAAAGGTTCACTGTACCAGGCTGCTATTCCCTGCTGGAAGCGGTGCTCTGGGTGCCAAAGCTCTGTCAGTCTCCTTTCCCAGCCGTACTCCTCTCTTCTGTGGGCTCAGCACTGCTCCCAGTTGCCTTTGTGACAGTCTTAGAGTCAAGGTAAACTGACAAAAATGTCAGCTTCTAAGAAAGCGAAGTTAGATGTCTGTTCATTTCAGCCTTTCTGGACTGATAAATTTGGTTTTATTCAAAAGAAGAGCCGTGCTGTTTGCACTTACTGTTGTGAGAGTGGTGTTTGTTGCACATCAAGTGTTCAGCGACATTTTCAAACAAGGCATGAGAAAGCCTTTCTTGATGAAGCTGGGAAGACTGAATCAATCAATGGGCAGTAGCAGGGTATGAGAAAGAAAGCAGTATTTTTAAATGCTTAAGTGTCAGTAAAAATCAAGGCACTGAGGGAAGTTACCAAGTTGCACAGTGCATTGCAAAAAATTGCATTGCAAAAGCCATTTACAGATGGGGAATATATAAAGGAAGCTTTCCTCAGCATTTCGGAGGTGCTGTTCAATGATTTGCCAAATAAAGATACAATTGTAACTAGAATTAAAGAACTGCCTGTCTCTGCCAGAACAATTGAGAGAGACATTGGTGAAATGGCAGAAAACTGTCACGAAAAGCAGGCTGCATTGAAAGATGCAGCAGTGTTTAGTGTTGCAGTTGATGAGAGTGTGAATATAAATGACGTGTCACGTGTGGCAGTTGTTGCTTTCGGTGAAATCCTTTGTTGCTTAAAGTCCGTGCCTGGCACAACAAAGGGGAGGGGGGAGATATAGCAGAAGCTTTCGTAAGTCATTATGAAGAACGAGGAGTAGACATCAGAAAAGTATTTTGTGTGACAACAGATTGTGCCCCAGCCATGGTTGGAATACAAAAGGGATTTGTGAAATTACTTGAAAATAAAATTGGCCACCCAATAGTCAGATTTCATGGTATCATCCATCGAGAAAACCTGTGTGCTAAAATTTCAGATTCAGAGCTTAATAATGTGATGAACCCAGTGGTACAAATTGTGAATTTCCTTGTTGCTTGATCTGCTTTGACTCTCAGACCATTTTGAGCATGTCTAGAAGAGATGGACAGCGATTATAATGATATTCCACTTCACAGCAGTGTACAGTGGCTAAGTTCTGGCAAAGTTTTGGCACGGTTTGTGAACTGTTTTGATGCAATCAAGGCCTTTTTGTCAGAAAAAGAACAAAATTTCCCTGAAATGGAAGATGACAAATGGCTGTGCAAGCTCATGTTCCTAACTTACATCACTGGTCACCTAAACGAATTTAACCTGTGTCTCCAGGATGAAGAGCAAACGGTTCTGGATCTTTATGAAACCTGGCATTTTGCATTTGTTGCAAAACTAGCAGTTTTTTCTCAGGCTATTTCATCTGACTTTCTGCTACTTCCAACACGTAAGAGTTATCACTGCACTGATCACTGTTGCACTGTCAGTGTCGATTAGATTGAAATATACATACAAGAACTGGAATCAGACTTTTCTGAGAGATTTCAAGATTTCCAGCAATTTGGCCCAATCTTTTCTTTTTTTAATTATATCTGAAAACTTCACCAAAAGCGACAAGGATTTGTCTTTGTCTCAGTGAATGGGTGTTGAGGATCTTGAAATGCAGCTCATTGAGTTAAAAAGCTCAGAATTGTGGGCATCAAAGTTTAAAGCTCTGCGCCGTGCACTTGAAGTTACAAAGAGTGATCACGGGGCCTCTATTCTGACATGCTGGATGTCCCTGCCAGTGAAATTTAACAGTTTAAAGAAAATTGTGTTTGCAATGCTTTCAGCATTTGGATTGTCTGCCCCTCTCAGAGCCGGCAAACAACCGATCACTCAGAGGCATATGTGCAGCTTTAAGTATCCAAATATGTACCAGACATTGGAAAACTCAGCAAGGAAAATCAAGGGCAAGGAGCACACTAAAAAAATTGCATTTTAATTTAATTTAAATGATTTTGATAAGAATGTGAATAAAGTTATTCACTTTACATACATACAATGATAGTTGTAATCTTGTAGAGACCTGCTTAAATATTAAAATTTATTACCGGCACCCAACACTGTAAATTAGTGTGAATCAATGAAGACTCAGCACACTACTTCTGAAAGGTTGCCTACCCTCCCTGAGAATCTCTCTGAGACTGAGGTCAGATGCAGGCCTGTGAGACCTTCTGGTATGGGGCCATCAGAACTGAAACCCAAGAGTACTTTGCCCTCCATCAAGGGAGGCGTCCGGGAAATGCTGAGGACTGTCAAGCTGCCGAGATATCCCTTGTAGGATTTTGAGGGAAAGTTCTCCCGATGACAGTATTGATCACCTGAATTTCATGACCTCAGTTGCTTACAGGAAAAGGTTGAGAGGACCTGTTACCGAAATGTAATGAAAGCATGCCAACACCACTTTCACTTTCCTCTCCACTGGCAGTCCATACCTTGGCATCAGCATTGACTATGGTTCTTCCAGCGCTGCTACCCTCAGCGCTATGGGACCCCTCTTCATCAGCGAGAACCTTGAATCCAGCACTGATAGCCTCAGACCCGGCACCCTGCCAATTCCGGGTTCAGCAAGGATTCATTGCACTGAGCTTGCCAGAAGCAGAAGGTCCTCTCCTCAGGACTTTGGGAATTACACTGACTCCCAAGATAATTCCTCTTTGGTGTTTGTAGGTTCTGCACTGCTACCCTTCACATCAAGATGCATGGCTTGTCCTATGGAGCCTGTGTATGCTCTTTCATCAGAATCATCAAAAGCATTCAATGACAAAGGGAGAGTGGGAAGGGGAATATATTGCCTCAGTGTCCTCTTAGAGAATGTTGACACTCCTAGAAAGAGGCCCTGGGATGTTTTGTCCTGTCATGGTCTTTGGTTCCTTATGTCCTGGCCTATGAGATCTTACTATGCCATTCCTGTGTGCCTGAATTGAAGTTCATGGTCCTCCCAGAGTAAAGTGGACCAGGACATACAACCATCTATGAGGCCCCTGTCACCTTGAGCAATGCCAGCTCTGAGGCAGAATTGATACCTCTGCCAGAAGTTCTCCCCTACACCTCACAGAGGAGGATGAGGGGCTGCTTCGTATTAAGGAGCTTATGGCACCAGTGATTCTTGTCATCTTCTCTCTCCCCCCCCCCCCCCCCCAGATGAGGCAGTTCCATTGGGAACCTTGCAATTTGACAGTGCCTGGGTTTTAATTGGTTAAAAGAATATCACAAGCTCTGCAGGTTTCCATGGAGGGAAACCTAGGAGCAAACCCACAAACTAGCAAGTAATCTCTGTTCTGGGGCACCAGGGAACATAGCTCTTCTTCACTTCTAGAAAAATGGACAAAAAATACCAAATGCCTCCCAAAGTGGCCAAGTTCTTTTTTACACATCTAGCACTTTTCTCTGTGGTAGTTATAGAAGCCAATAAAAAAGACAGATAAATGAGATCAATGCCGAAGGAGAATGATCCTAAGAAATTCAGTTTATTTGGCAGGGAAATATATTCTTCAGCTACATTACAGTTTAGGGTGGCAAATGATCAGGCCTTTCTTACTGGATAAGATTTCTGACTCTGTAAGAGTGTAACACTGGTCATAAGTAAATGCCCATTAGAAGTTAAGGAACAGCTTACCCCTCTGTTTTTGGAAAGTCAGCTAATAATGAGGACCAGTCTGCAAGCAGCCTTTAGATGCAGTGGACACCATGTCAAGGTCTCTACGCATGTTGCCAGATTCTTTATGATTTAGATTGGGAATTTGGAATTTGAGTTTGAATTGGGATTGCCAATAAATCTTGCTAGGGAATTCAGGTTCGTGTCTGAATCTGACCACAGAAGATATTTATAAATTTGAAATAGGAATCCCCTGGGAATGGCTAAGAGTGGTTGTCACACAGATACTTTTAAATTACTTTATAAAATCCTTTTATTGCTAAAAGCATAAAATTGAGAAAAGGTTAATTAATAAATGTACAATGAAATCAGCTTATACATACAGAATGCATTTAGGAAATCTTCTGCAGTTTATAATTGGATAGATTGTCTGTTGTTAAAACTTCTCATTGCTATAACTGTTATACTTACTTACACCCTGGAACAAGAAGGATGCCTGATGCCTCAAATTGACATGAGGTGTTCAAGTCTAACAACCCTAACTAATGTATTTAAACTTACAGAAATAATGAAGACTAGATAGCTAAGAAAGAGCAAGATGGGTCTGTAGTGTTCTTTTCTTGAGAAAGTTGAGCTGAGAACTGGAGCTGGAGGCCTCCGTGCTCTAAAAATTCTAAGGCCTTAAATCCTTCTTCCCCACAAACAGGATCTACACCGTTATGCCCTTCTAAATAGTCGTAGACAACTGTAGAGGACCTTTCTTTTGAAGGTATGGAATTCTTCAGTTATGAAATGGATGAAGTGCTTCATGTGTTGAAGGACTTGCGGGCTACTTTACGGTTCCCTTGGTATATACACACAAGTACTTAGGACAGCACAGAAACCAGTCACCATGCCACAAGGACGAGCCTCACCTCAGTTCTACCACCAGTGCTCCTCTGAACCCCTGCAAAGGCATCAAAACAAAACAGCTGACTGGAACACCTCATGGCTTGCACCCCCCAAAACCACTGTTTTTGGTGGGATTGGCTGGTCCATATTAATCCCAGAGAAGCGTTTACCATCATTTGTGAATTGACTGTCTTTGGTCATACATGCCTGGTCAGCAGCTGCTGCAGACCAATGGATTTTGGAAATAACATCTGGCTTCTTGATACACTTCCAAACAGTGCCTGGCCTCAGACCTATCCCTGCTCAGGGACACTTCTCACGAAGCTCTATTATGACAAACTGTCCTCTCACTCCTTGCTGTACAGATGATTTGAGAAGATCACCTCTCAATGTCAAGGGAAGGGATTTTATAGCAGTCATTTTCTAAACTCAGAGAGGAAGAGAGATTGGCAACTTATCTTGGACTTGAGAAACTCTACATTTTATATGTTAACTGAAGTTCAGGGTGATCACTCCAATGTCCATTTCTCCCACTCTGTTTTGCATCTCTTGATCTACAAAATGTGTACTTCCATATATTTAAAATCCCATCATATAGTAAGTACCTTAGACTTGTGCAGGGCCAAAAACACCACTGAATGTCACCCTTCAGCCTCTTGTCAGCACCAGATATATTCACCAATGTACTTAGTAGTAGCAAATGAAAGGAGGAAAGGTATCATCCATATCTGGATGATTAGCTGTCTCATGGCAGGTCCCCCTATTCAACCACCTCATCTTGACTTGTTTCAAAATCTGGGTCTGAAAATCAAAACGCAAAAATGCAACTTTAATTCTTGTCCAGGAGATCAAACTGGTTGAAAGTCATTGACACACATGCCTGGATGTGCCACTGTGTGCACCCCCTTTGGTACTGTCATCTCTGAAACAGTGGAAGGACCAGCAAATGCCTGCGGAGGGGTTCACTTTCACTTTCACTTTCAAGCGCCTCTCCCCTCCTGTACCATAGTGACAGATGCTTCCATCATGAGATGGAGAGTTCACATGTGAGATCTCTGATACAAGGGCTATGAACTGCAAGGGAAAGAAGAATGCATATCGGTCTCTTGGAGCTCAGATTGATATGCAGGACATGCAAGTCCTTCCTTCCACATATAGAAAGTCAGATGTTCCAGATAATGACTGCAGGATGAGTGCACGATCCAAGATTCCTTTCTTCTCAACTTCTTTGTAGACTGCAGTCTACACTAAGCCCCCACCCACACACACACACACACACACGCATGTTCCAGAGGAGGGCAAAACCCTAGGTCTACGGCTGATGCATTCCTGACCTGGAACAGTTACGTAAGCCTGCCAACAGCAACATATGCCTTCCTGCTAAGTCTCATGATCGTAAGAGGCACTGCAAGATCAAACAGGACATGACCAATTTCACACTGTGACAAGGTGCTGACTGAAAATTTAACACTAAGCCAGTCTTCTGCCACTGGAACCTTAATTAACGGGGCATTGGAGCCAGCTGAGTGAACCTGTGGGGAGTGGGCCAAGAGAGAACAGCTGCTAAGCTCATTAGGCAGACCTTATAAAGGCTCACAGAAGGAGGGGGATGAATGACCAGCCTGAAAGGGAGAAGCTACAGTTAACTGCCTTGTGGAAGTGACTGGAACTGTGTGGTCTCTGAGCCTGGACTCTGTATAAATCGATGGTGGTGGGCAATAGCTTGTGAATAAAGGGCACTGGTGGGAGCACAGAGCTGAGATCTGCGAGTAGTTTGTTGGGCAGAGGGCTGGAACAGCAGGTGGGGCCCTGCACTGACTGCTTATACACTTACACATAGCCTAGGTAGCTCTGGTTCTTGGTAACCCTTCCCCTTCCCTTCAGTAGCTGAATCTAGTGTTACAAACCCAACGGGAGATCTTAAATGGAAACCTGTAATTGCTCTACATCATGTATTGCTTCTGGGCGGATGTCAACAGTAGAAGAATACTTGCTCCTCTCCAATCAGAAACATCCTCTTGAGGAGCAGAAAATAATCTGAAACAAATTTACCTGAATAAGTGGACACAATTCTCTCATTGGTGTCGATGAAAGTTCATTAATCCTTTTAATTTCTTGATACCTCAGATCCTAGACGGTTAGAGCTAAACTAATCTATAGCTGAGTTCAGCAGTAGTGGCAATTTCACCTCACCAATAGAAAATCAAAATCCAAGCCCTGGTGGCTGGCTCACCTTATGCAGCTCTGCATTTGGGTAAGGTATATTTACTAATGCATGCTTCTACTTCAAGTGGTCACTGACTTTCATCTGTTGTGATCTGCATCCCAGTGTTTTTTCCCCATACCCACTTGCTTCTAAGACAGAGGATGTCCTTCATGCCACAGTCATTAGTCTTCTACCTGCATATGATGAAGCCTTTCAAAGTTTCCCTTAGCTGGTTTCTACTGCAGAATGAATGAAAGGCTCCGCTACTTTGACTCAAAACTTTTGCACTGGATATTGGACTGTATTAGCGCCTGCTGTGATATGTTGAAAGTACAGCCACCTACAGTGCTTAGAACTCATTCAACAGGCGGGCAAGCAGCATCAGCAGCATTGTTGAAGAAAGTGCATGTCTTGAATATCTGTAACGCAGCTGCTTGGGGTCTAACTACACATTTATGAGAACTAAGCCCCGATAGAAGCCTCTAGACTGGATGCTGCATTTTATAAAGTAGTGCTACGATCTTTATTCCCCCGAAGACTCTAAGATCTCATCTCCATTGTGCAAGATCTCTGCTTGGGAGTCACCAGTAGTGGAATATACATATGGACAGTCACTCAGAGAATGAGGAGTCATTGTGCTATAATAACTCAAGTTCTGTAAGATGTATTGTGCATATAGATATTTTAGTTCCTTCCTTCTCATCTGAGTCGTTCTTGTGGGTTATATAGTTGAGAGGGAGCTAGTAGTTGCTGGCACACTTTGCATTTCTATCCCCTTGTAGAGGAGCACAAGGAGACTCTGAGTGCATTACTCCTGTGTAGATATTGCTTGCCAAAAATACTCTATACTAAGATGCCTACACCTATAGTAGAAAATGCATATGGACAAGACCCGTCAAAGAGCTCCAGTTCCTGAAGGGTAAATAAGTTCTCATTTCCATCAATGGTCTCATTAGTGCCGTGTACAGAAATAACTCTGCTTGACTGAGACATTCTACAATCATGTTAGCCCTATTTGTCATGGCATTGCTTTGAAAGCTCATGTTCAGTGATTATTAACAATGAACCCCAAGTTCTTTTCAGACTCATTTATTTCCAGGTTACAATTAGGAAAATACTGGCCAGAGAATTGATCTCTGTGGGACTCAACTAAAAACATTCTTACTAGTTGATGATTTCCTATTGACTGTTACACTTCAAACTGTTACAGTTAGCCAATTTTTAATCCATTTAATGTTTCCATATTGTTTTCATAGAGTACAAATTTTTTAAATTGATTTTAAGCATGTGTTAATTAGGTCAAATGTCTGACAGAAATCCAAGATTATGTAAACGAACTTACGTTTTTCAGCCAGATTTATAATACTTTAAACTATAATATAAAGTTTGAATGACACGACTTACTTTCCATATGACAAATTTCAAAGGGGTAGCCGTGTTAGTCTATTGTAGAAAGACAACAGAGTCTTGTGGCACTTTTAAAGACTAACAGATTTATTAATCGCATGAGCTTTCGTGGGAGAAAATCCCACTTCGTCAGACGCTTTGAAGATAGGAAAGTTACAGAGTGGGAGGAAATTAAATGCAGGGGAGTACT
>ML685798.1:7663592-7674245 GCA_007922175.1 Pelusios castaneus
AGTACTCCCCTGCATTTAATTTCCTCCCACTCTGTAACTTTCCTATCTTCAAAGCGTCTGACGAAGTGGGATTTTCTCCCACGAAAGCTCATGCGATTAATAAATCTGTTAGTCTTTAAAAGTGCCACAAGACTCTGTTGTCTTTCCATATGACAGTTATGATTGGAATTATTTATTTCTTTTCTTTAATTATTCGTTGTTAGAGTTCTGTATCAGCTGCTTCATTATTTTGTTCAAGACTGCCATCAGATGAACAGATATTTAATTAGCGTTGTCATTCTGTTTACTGTTTTAAAATTGTCCCATTATTGACTTTCTTTCATTCTTCTGGATCTTCTTTTGTTTTCGAATATTTATTAAAAATTAACATCACTACTAGTGACTTTTAACATTCATCAGGATTCAGCTTTATTAAGATATTTTTCCTCATATATGAGTGTTTCCATTTTCTCTAGTTTATTACCAGTCTCTTAGCATTGTATATGGGCAGTTGACCAACTCATTATCTTTATGTCCCAAAAGAATCCACATGGAAATGTTTAAGTAGTTAATTACATTAGTGGAGAAATTAGAAATTCCTCTCCTCATCTTAAACTAGTGTTCATTGTAGGACTTCAAGAACCAAGCGTGCCAAAAAACCTGGGTACATGTACTTCTCGCTGTATATAGAAGGAGCACTGACATTGGATGACAGTTGCCAAAGATCTAACCAAAAATCAGTGTCTGGTGACAAGAAGCACTGGGAGGCCTTTTGTTTCCCTATCTTCCACCCCCACAAGTTAAATAAACCCAAAAGACAACAGAAAATTCACCATTCACAGTTTCCACTTGCAGAAAGAGATTTTTATGCATCATGAAGTCACACTTATATATAATTTTTTGCAGTTTGTGTTCAAAACCATTGTCACCTAATGGCATTCTGCAGAGGAAAAGGTGAAACTAGTCAGAACCTGTTTCCTAAAGTGGAACAGCTTTAGAAGAAGAGGTTTAGTAACCTATCCTAGAACGGTGTATAACTCTGTGGTTAGGGCTCTTACCTGCAATCTGAGAATCCCAAATTAGTGTCTGCTTCAAATTGGACAGAGTAGGGACTTGAAATTGGGTATTCTACATCCCCATGGCTAGAGCACTCATAAGATATAAGGGGGCAAATGGCAAGGGGAATCAGAACGGGAACTTTTTATTCTTTTTTGGTTCAGCCGAAAATTGAAAAACTGATTATCCACATAGCTTTAATTGTGAAAAGGGTGTTATCTGCATGATGCTGAAGTCTCATAACATAGGAATTTCTTCTCCTATGTCAGTCATCATCTTTACCAGTCCTTCTGGGAAACCATTGCAGCCTAGAGATCTGTAGATTAACAGGCTTTCTAGATTACTTTTATCGCTTTGATTTTCAGAAAATGTAACTACAGTTGAAAGATTTTTTTCCTCCCTGTATCTTTCCTGAGGGATTTACCATCAGACTTAATATGTCTACTTCAGTTTCTTCAGGATGGCTTTAATGCACCTCTCATAATATGTTACACAAGGGTTCCGCTCAGAGCGTACAATTATAATTGTTGATAGAATGGAGATGATGAACATTTATCACTTGTTCTAATTAGATTTTTAACCATTTTATCTTTTTTCCATACTTTTATACTCTTGCTATTGGAATCTGCCAGACATGTCTTTTGAATGAGACTGGGAAGCCTTCCTCTTTAGTTGAACTTTTTTTTCTTGCAGATAGCATGTTCTATAGTTCTAGATTTGGTTGTGTGAGAATCTTTTGAAAAGCCTCAAGGTAAGTTCCAGTGAACTTTCTCCTCAGTTAGAGAACTGTATAGTTGGTTCAGCCACTATGAATGCAGTATATTTCAGCTTTTGATAGGATGCTAAGTAAATGGATAGTTATAAAAGTCTCCTGCTGGCCATAACTATCTCTGTAACTTGCTGGGAAACACAGTGATGCAGACACTGTAGTACCAGCTCAGATCAATGATGCATCCAGTCGTCTTTGCCTCTGACATACAGGGTCCAGGAATTCAAAAGAACTGTAAAGGCATGTAATTCCTAAGGCAATCTTTTCATTTCTTTTTCCATTCTTTACCTATCTTAATGTACACATAAAATCATTAATATTTAAAACCTAGCAAATTCGGTAATTATATTAGTATATGGATTCCAGCCCCTACCTGTCAGTGCTGATAGTTGGATCACTGTGTCGGCTCTAAAACATCTTTCAAGGCCCTTCTGTCTCATTTCAGATATAATTCTAATGAAGGTATTGAATGACTAGTGTGACAGTAATGTAAATTAGCATTGGTGTGTTCTATTTAAACTGAAAAGAGAGAGAGCGCTTTGAAAAAGAGAAGGTTTCCTTGGCATATGAATGAAGGCTGAGGATTTTTTATTAATGATTCAAACTTCTTTAACAAGAAATAGGAAACCTCGTTAGCTGTGTTCTTAGATTAAACAAAAACCTTAAGGGTGTAATGTTCTTTTCTTCAAATGGATTTGTGAGATGAAGAATTTAAACAAAAATTTCCAAAGTCAAAGATTGATTGAGTTAAACTATGTAGATCAAATTCAATCCTGTCAAATTGTAAGGAAATAAGTGAGAGATTCATAAACATTGTTAATGTTTTGGAAAGCTAGTTTTGTATGAATGTATTTTGAATTCTTTACAAATGAGATAACAGTAGGTCTAAGTGACAAATTAATGATTTAAAAAAAAATAATCAGCATGTCTCTGCTGCAATAATGGATTTATGTGGGCAGTATGTTTTAGTTGTGTTTGTAATTAGTTTTTTTCATTATTGGAATAGAAATGTATTCCTGTTGAGCGGTATCTTTTTATTTGAATTATATAAATTGAATGAGTGGTAAAACTGCACTGTTTTAATCTGATTTCTGAATTTAAAGCCAGTATTCAGATTGGTTTCCTGTAGGATAAAGTTCAAAGGTTAAATATGTTCATTTTGCTAATCTTTTATCTCTCTATTTTTTGCAATTAATAAATCCACATCCCATGGTATGTCGTATAATGAGACCAAGTGATGCAGTCAAACTGGTGTAAGTTTGAAAACCATTAAGAATAAACACTGAAATGAACAAGCTCTGTGTGGAGTGCTAAATTATTGGTTTTCTTGAACTAACCACAGACTAATGCATCATAACCTTCTGGCTGCAGTTACTTTAGCTGTGGCTTGTCTTCACTTTCTAAATTAAATAGCCAAAGAATTATTTTATTTATTTATCAGCTGATTATAGGAGTTTGAGCTCCTGTAATTCAAGTTGAGTGCGTTAGTGTATTTCTGATTTTACTTCGTGGCTGATGTTTTCAAAGCCATGCAGATGACTTAACCACACATCTTCCATTAATTTTAATAAAAAAAAAAATGTAAGGTTAAGATCTCTTGTGCTGCTTTTGAAAATCTCAACCAGTATCTTCAATTGTCTTCTCAAATATCTGTTTAATATATGCTGCCACATGACTGTCGTAGAACTTGAGCCAACCTACTCCATACTCACAACATTATTGATTGCAAAGAAGTTGACATCTTTTTCTGAAATGTAATTATGTAAATCACAATTATTCTTAAATCACTTCATAAATGTATAATGCTCTACTGGTAACAAAGGCATTGGCACCATATGTATTTTTCAAAAGTGTTCTTATATAAGGAAAAATCCCATGAAGCCACTCAGCCCAGCTCACTATCTGTCATCTGTAACGGAAACTAGGAGCCTGCTCAGCTCTGCATTATTGTCATAAGCAGTCTTCTGGTATTTGCAGAGCCGTAAGAAGAACAGGTTGCAGTGGAGGACATGATGATTCCTTGGAGGACAGGTTGCTTGGGAAATCTCCTGCAATACTGGAATGTGACTCTTGACAATGTGCAGGACGTAGTGGGTGGATTTGCAGGCAGGGGTTCCTGAATTGTGGTGGAGCAGAAGACAGCAAGCATATCGCTATTTTGGCAGCTGAGTACATCAACAGAAAGGGCGACTTTTCTATGGTTACGCAAGCGGTGGTGAATTACCGAGGATATGTGACCAACATCAAAGCTGGCTGGTCAAGGAAGGAGCATGATGTTTGCATCTTTAATAATGCAGGACTATTCAGAAAACTGAAATCAGAGACTTATTTTCCTGACAGGCAAGTCACCATTGGTGATGTAGAAATGCCAATAATGATGCCAGGGAAACCAGCCTACTCTTTATTTGCCCTGATTTTGTAAAGACAGTCATGATATTCAGGGCTTTGTCTTATATGGGAGCCTATGATGCTCCCCTCCCTCCCACCCCCCAATTTTTCATACTTGCTCTATGGTCACCTTACTACCCCATCTCATGGAACTGTACATACACCAAACACCACCAAGAACTATTCAGCTGCCAGCTCAGCAGGTGCAGAATGACAGTTGAATATGCATTAGGTTGATATGGCTGGATCTCAAAGAGAAAAATATGCCAGTGGTCATAGCTGCTTGCTGTGGCTTGCATAATATCTATGAAGCAGAGGGGAAGATGTTGGCTGTAGGGAGTAGAGCAGAGGTGGAGTGGCTGTCTGCTGAGTTTGAGCAACAGGACACAAGGGCTAACAGAAAAGCTCAATACAGGGCTTTACAGCTTATGGAGTTTGGGGGTTTGTTAGGAATTCTATTGTGCTTGGTGTGCCTCTCTGTGAATGTAGGACTGACAGCACACCTATTACTTTTGTGGTGCTTACTGTAATTTATGATGATTACACATTTGTCACTGATGTCAATTATGGCAGTGTATGATCCCAAGCAAGTAGGTGCTTTCAATGCCCTGAGCCATTCTGCAGCATATGTGGAAAACCAATAAAGATGAATTATTTTCCAGACAGTTTTATTTTCATAACATTAAATTCTGGACAAATTAAAAGCAAACACATTAAAACCTTAATAAATGTATGGAAGTGAGCTTAAAGAAGCAGAAGGAACATTCATGTCTATTTTAATTATATTCACCTGTGCGAGCCATAGTTGCTGTTTGTTTGTGAACCTGTGGTTGTTCTTAATATCCCCCAGTACCATGTGGAATGTGGAGGGTTATGTGGGGGCATTCTATACTGAAGCTCTCCATGGACTAAAAAAGGGAGGCAAGCCCAGTATTATTGAGCCTGTAAGTCTGTAAGAGTATGCAGCATTTGTGTTTGCTGCTGGAGAAGCCCCATCATGTCCTGATGCATCTCCTTTTACTTTTCCTGCTTGGACTTTTGGGCCTTTCTCCTCTCTGCTCTTTCCTTCTCCAATCTGTCTGCAGTTTTTACTCTCCAGTCCTTTTCCTCACAGTCTGATGCAGCACTGGCTTGCAGGATCTCATTGAATATGCCATTGTGAGTTGTCGTCTTTCTCATTCTTTTTTGACTCAGGCATTCTGTGGTTGAGTAAGCAAGAGTGGCAGCAGCTGTAGATAAAACCACTCACAGGTACCATTGTCAATATAGTCACAGTGGAAAATGAAAGTTAATATTCAGAACTCCTTTCTCTTGCATCCTGAAAATTTTAAACATATGCTTATTAGCACTTTTACAAGGCATCACTCACATCACCTGCCATGGTGAGTATGGCCCTCCAGCAGTGAGGGAAATGATGAGGGAATAGCTTGGTTGCGTGAAATTGAGTATAGGGCAATGTCACCGAATACTGGCATCATTTTCCATAGATAGTGGTGATTTTAGCTTATATTTCATTCCAGAGGATAACAAAGATGCTGCTGCTGGCACCCCCAAGCTCCCTGGGCTTGTTTATGGAAACTGGAATGGGGAAGTGTCCCCTGGCATGGAGGAAGAAATAAAGCTGCCATCCCTAGAAATCTTCAGGAGAAGACTGAAGAGTACCTCCATGAAAGTTTCCTCAAGATCTCTCAGGAGGATTTAAACTGCTGTGCATTCCTCCATCCCCCCCATACCTTACTCTACAGGGGAATGAAAAGCAGATAACGATTACCTCTGCTGTCATACTAGAAGAGTTAGTGGTACAAGTTCCAAAAGGGTAGCCATGTTAGTCTAGGTCAGCAGAACAAACAAGGAGTCCTGTGGCACTTTTTTAAAGACTAACAAATGTATTTATCACATGAGCTTTCATGGGAGAAAATCCCACTTCATCAGTCAAAGCATTTAACAAAGTGGTATTTTCTCCTACGAAAAGCTCATGCGATAAATAAATATTAGTCTTTAAAAGTGCCACAGCACTCCTTGTTTATTCTTCTAGTATGAATAAATTAATCAAAATTGGTTGCTGTGTTCTGATGGCATTCCCAACTTAACAAAACATCATTATAATAGGAAAAAGAGGTGATTTTTAAAAAAGAACTAGATAAGTTCATGGAGGATAGGCCCATCAATGGCTATTAGACAGGAGGACAGGGATTGCTGTTTGCTAGAAGCTGGGAGTGGATAACAAGATGGATCACTTGATTACCTGTTCTGTACATTTGTCTGAAGCACCTGCCATTAGCCACTATCGGAAGACAGGATACTTGATTAGATGGACCAATACAGCTGTTCTCATGAAATAAAGTTACACACTTAACCGAGATTTCTTCTACATTGGACTCATCTATGCTCGACTTTTGGGACTGACTGGACTGTAGTGGAGTCTCAAAAAGGTCCTGGTTCACAACATAGATACCCCTTGCCCTTGGTCACACTTTCCATTCTCCATCTCCTTTTCGCTGTTTATCCCAGGAATCTGTGACTTGGGCTCCTCAGAGATCTCTATGATGGTCTGCAGGTTGGTGGTGGGGTCTCTGCTAATTATGGTGAGTAGCTCTTTTGTAGAGGAGCAAGCCTGCGGTTGGCACCAGGTTGACTGTTGGCTTCCCTTGCCATGTGATATGCCTGATGCACTTCTTTTGCTTTCATTTGCTTTCACTACTGCTGTTGTACCCTTTCTCCTGGATCTCCTTTGCAATCTACTGGCGTTCACATTTCTACTGCTGGACCATAACTCTGCTTGTATAGCCTCTTCTCCAAAGAAGATGACCAATCAGGAAAAAGGATGTAAAAAGCTCCAGGGCTTTAAAAGGGGTGTGATTCTTCCTGTCTTTGTTACCCTGGACACTGATGTTCACTGACCAAAGCGGTCAGTATAGGGTCTTGTGGAACAATTGCTTAAAAATACAGTGTCTACACTGGTGCTGTGGCAATCTCTGTACATTTACCATGGCTTAACACTGCTTGGCAGGTGATATTACTGCATTTTTGTAATAGGGCATTTACATCGGTTTTAGATGAATTTAAGTGTAGATACAGCTAGGTTGATGCAAGATGGCTTATGTTGACCTAACTTTGTGACATAGACCAGTCCTAAATAATAGCCAGATATCTAAGCATCTATTTGTCCTCTTTCTAGTTTGCTGGGTGTTTAATTAGTATGTTAATAATACAACAGGTATCATTATAATAGTATCTTAGAGACATTTTCATTTATCATCCAGAGACTGACATTGCTGTACTCTTCCAAATCAAACCCCATTCCTCCAGAGTAATTTGTTTTTCCAGCTCCTTTTCCAAGCATGTCATATATATATATTTGGTTATGAAAGTTGTTTGCAAAGATTGATAATAAACTTATTATATATTTTTTTGTTTCCTAATGGACTCTGCCTCATTGCTTACATTAAAGTTAACTTTCTAGGAAAGCTGTTTTATATAGGAAGCAGAAAAACATATCTAAATTGAAAATATATGTGCCACAGGGGAGAGAGAGGTACTTAGTTTTGATGTCTAAATAAGTTAAAAAAGTGTCTTTGCCAAAGAGGTGGCCAACCATTTGGGAGGGCCATGGAATACACATTTAAAGCTCTCTGGCTCATGATATGGATTATTTGCAATGGGGAATAATATTTATTTTATCTCTAGTTCTTCTTTATCTCTAGATTAGTCTTCTTGGCTATTTAAGATTTGAATTCTTATGTTTTTTTATAGAATTTGTTGCCCTACTGTACCCAAAGGTTTTCTGTAGGAAGGACTTCTCAGAGTCTAGGAAACTTACAGCTAATATCTCACATGTAACATAATTTACTTTAAATCCAGATGTTTTTCCAAAGTAATGTGGTTCTTTAGATATTAAGTTTAGGGAAATACGTGGTATAGATAAAAATAATATTACATCCTACCAATACTGCTTTTCTGATGTGTTCCTGGAAATTTTATTTCTGTGCTAGAGGCCCTGTTCTATATCCTCTGTGCAAAAGGCTCCATGGCCAGTGCAAAAAGTAAAGGAGATGATCGACATCCCTGTCTAGTTCCGCCATGTACTTCAGACAAGGAAGATGTAATCCCATTAATTTGTACAGCTGATTTGGGGCTGGTATAAGGAACAGTTATCCATTTAAGATAATGTCCATATGGGATAGGATTTAAAATAGAAAGCTCCATTCCATTCTATCAAAACCTTTCTCTGTATCAAGTGATAACAGAAGCAATGGATTTTTTTGGTTACGGCATTGTGGGTGATTCCAAACTCTTGTCAAGCACTGGCTGACATTTGTCCATCCTTAATGAGTTGATGCAGTTTTTCGCTGATGTGTTGTAAGGACAGTAGTTATTCCACATACTAAATACTTCCAAGGGGTATGTGTTTTCACCTCCCTATTCAACTCAGTGGCACTGTTATTTAGGTCCCAGCAGTATAGAATACTGGAGTTTTCTACAATTGCAGAGAAGAGAAATTGCAGAATTGGAACTTATATGTAAATTCAACTACATTGCCTCAGGGTTAAACAGGGACAATGGATTTTTTTTTTCTCATTACATGAGGTGATTTGATCTCGTCTTCCTCTATATGCTGTTCCCCAGGGTTTGAATCCCAACACCTGTTTTGATTTGCTGTTACAGCCTGACCTGATCCTGTGTCATATATTGCCCTGCATTAAATTTCCTCCCATTCGTAAGTTCCCTATCTTCAAAGTGTCTGAAGGAGGAGGATTTTCTCCCATGAAAGCTCATGTGATAAGTAAATTTGTTAGTCTTTAAAAGTGCCACAGGACTACTTGTTAGAAAAGAGATATTTTCCTGACCTTCAAAGTAGATGTCTGTGTATGTGGTGTCAGGGTGGGCTTGTAGATCATTGTCCCATATCATTGGTTAACTAGAACTGTTAGTGTGTTAAATTGAGGGAAGTAGCTCCTCTGGTTCTTGTTGGATAAGTGTGTGGACCGGTATCCTGAGAGACTATTTTTCCAGTTTATCTGTCTGCCTCTCATTTAAAGGGAGAGGAACCTGCTAATAAGGATCAGAGAAGCTACTACCAGAAATAATTTTACAATGGCAAAATAAATACACAAGGTGGAGAAGTTCTGGTATGCTCTAGATGTGTGTAGGACAGCTAGTTCCATTAGGCTTCACTATCTGTTTCTCCAAGACTGTGGCCCTGATTTATCTTCAAGTCAGCATTTTGGTCCTCACATTCCACCACTATGGGAAACAACTGGCAGGAATTTAACTGATTTCTCCACAGAAGCATCCTTCAGTAGGAAAGTGCTCCACATTGTGGTCCTTAAATAAACTTCTTTTCTGATAACACTAGAAGCAGTGGAAGTGATAAAACTAATCTTTTGTAAATTTGTTTTTATATCCTTTCCTTTGTAAAGTCGGATTGCAACTTGTTTTGTTGAGAAATAGAGAGCTATAGAAGAACCAGAATGGAAAATTTGTTACCAGATAATTTCTCTTCTATTACTAATAGTCTATTAGTCATGGGATAGTCAATTATTTTTTGTCAAGATTCAAATTTCTTGGTCAAGGTACAGTCAAGGTCCAGACTCCAAGAGAGAAAACAAATGAATTTCAGGGTTCAATCAAAGGTGCTGGACAGTTTGGATTTGGCTCATGGGCCTCCTGTTGACTGTCTTGTACTAGTCCATTCCACCCATAAAATATAAATATTGAAAGGGTCAACGGAGCATATGCATATCCTCAGTACATGTTGCCAAATGTAGTTTACAAGTAAAGGAGAAGTTAAGTTTAAGTAGAATTTCTGATAATCAGTGTAATGTATGGTTCATATGGGGATAGCAACAGTTCGTGAGCAAGGATCCTAGTAATCTGTTTGCTATAGGAAAATATAGCATTTGCATTTTTACAAAGAATTTGTTTTTTAAATGTTGTGGGGAAAAAAAGAAGAAAACTACATTTTACTGAGAGTTAGGATGACCGTATTTCCCAAAGTGAAAATGGGACCCAGCTCAAGGCTGGCCTGAATTGCTGGGGGCTGGGGCTGAGAGCCTGAGCCCTGGTGCCTCACGTTGCTGCTTGCCCGTGCCCAAACATTCCTCTGTACCCCACTATGGGGAGCATGTCCCACATTGATTTATTTATTCATTTGCAGAACTGAGCATTTGTCCTGTTTACTTTTGCTAACCCTGATCAATTGGCATTTGCATTTACCAAATTGGCATTTGGTAAATGGGACAAATGTCTAGTTTTGCCAAAATGTCGGGGCACCCTGAACAGGGATTAAAAAGGGGACCGTCCTGGCCAAAATAGGACATATGATAAGCATAGTTCAATTGGTAACTTTATATCTTGTGGCTAGGAAAATGAAAGTTCAACATTACTTTTTAGTCATGGAAAAACACAGATATTTGTGTGTGTGTGTGTGTGTGTGTGTGTGTGTGTGTGTGTGTGTGTGT
>ML685798.1:7674255-7687342 GCA_007922175.1 Pelusios castaneus
TGTGTGTGTGTGTGTGTGTGTGTGTGTGTGTGTGTGTGTGTGTGTGTACATACTGGAGAATTTGGGTTTTTTATCATGGGAAAACTGGGATCCCTTTTGATGAGCAGGGAAATAAAAGGGCATGGTTGAACAGATGTGTTGTGAGGCAATGCATTCTTCTGCTCTGGTTCCACTGAAATCGGTGACAATCCAGTTGCCATGAGTGATGCAGTATTAGTTGCAGACAGGAAACTAAGAAACTACACATTTCTATTCTATCCCTTCTCTTTTCTACAGGTTCCCAACCTCACTATACCCCTCCCTTTCTTCACTGTGTCGTTTTGAAAAACTCTTAATGATTGATATGATAGCAGTGCTGTCATTCTTTTTAACAAAAGTCATTTTTGTTCTAGGTATTTTAATAGAGTCCCATTAAAGATGTATTGCTGACTGAAATATTGGTATGAAGGGCTCTCACTGAGCGGAGCCCAGGAATTAAGAAGTCAGGAAATCGGCTGCTGCATTGCAAAAGAGACTTATGTGACACAGAATCTCCTGATTGGGGGGATCATTACTGCTATTATGACTCGACTTGCGTAGGAATTTTAAATTTCATCTGAATGTCAGTAATAACCCTCTTAGCAAATTATCCTGAATAAAATCACGAAGGCATTTTCTATAATAGGTGTTGAATTACTGGATAGATTTGCTAATTAAATACTCTTTGTTCTGCTGTAGTTGACATTACAGGGTAAGATCTTGAACAATTATTCTCAACAGCTGTACTTTGTTAAGGGAAAAATTAACCACAAAGTTTATTTTTTTTTTTACACTTGAAGTTGGCAGATATTTTTGAAATGTGCTTGGAAAAAATTCCATCATCCAATTGGTAATGAGGAGATAAATATGCAGGTGTTGCTGTGAAATCAGATAACTGCAGACTGCCTTATTAATGAATTTTGCAAGTCTTTATAGCCTTCTGTTTTCTAGCTGTTGGCACTTGTAAGTGATCCTCTGTCAGAATGGGTAATATTAACATGTCTGCCTGTCACTTGACGAACCTAACTTGTCTGTGACCCTCTTGTAATTACCTATATCCACTACTGTCCTCAGGGACAATTGAGAAATGTTCTTTGCATGGTCAAGTTTCTTTTATTTAATGGAGGATAATCCTATCAGAACATATGCTATTTTTCTAATGTTATTGGGTTACATTATACTAGGGAATAGAAATCTACCTAGACTTAAGATGTTGTGTGTGCGTGCACGCATTTAAACAAAGATTTCTATTTACAAGGATTTCTGTTTATTCTTCAGATAATATTAATATTGTCCCCCCAATTTTCAATTGTTCCTTTTTTTTTAAAAAAAAATGTTCTCTAGTAAATAAACACATACTTGAGGCATCTATATTCCATGATGAGACAGAAAATCTGAAATTCCTTGCAAGAGTTAGTTACTCTGTATCCACTAATATCATTCTTTTAAATGTGGGGCATACAATGCTGCTTATTTTTAAGTACTGATCTACTATGGGGACTGTTACTTAATAACTGATGGCAAGAATGTAAGAATGGCTTACTTTTGACATCTTTATCAATTTGCTTTTTTTATACAAGAAAAAGAATGAAACAGGACAATTAGAATAAGGGTTTATATGTGAAAGAAATCTTTGCTCTTATGTGACAATATACATACTCATTATACTTCTTAAATACCTATGGGTGGATAGGTAGATAAGTTGTCATGCAGGATAATCTGAGTCACAAGGAAGTGAATAAGGGAAGTATTTTGAGATAATATATCCATGATATGTTTTGGACTTTCTGACTATATTTGACTGTATTTGACAGTGTTGTTTCTAGAACATGCACAGAGTATAATTCTATGTCTGTTCTAGATAATTTATTGTGTTAAAATTTTGACCACTGTTGCAACTCTGTTGGTAGTAAAAATCAGAATTGTAGCATACTTTGTATGAGGAAATACAGTCCTGTACTAAGGTAAATTTAAGTGGAACTTTGGAAGTTTGGGTTCAGTTTCCAGCTGAACCACAAATGTCCTGTGTGACTTTGGGCCAGCCATTGTCTCTCCCTGTGCATTAGTTCCTCATCTGTTATGCAGGGGAGCAGAGGAGGGATTAAAACCGGATCTATATAGGTCTCAATTCAACCAAGTGATGTATTATTGTACGGGTGTATTTCTACTGGGGTCCTAAAGGAGTGAGGTTTTTTTGGCTCTATGCTGTTTTACATGTTTATTTAACAGTGTAAGTTAACTAATGGAATAATTTAGCAAGTGTTGTGGTCCATATCAATGGAGATTTTTGAATCAAGAGTGAGTGTTTTTCTAAAAGGTATGCTCTAGCTGCAACAAGAATTGATTTTTCAAGGTCCCATACCCTGGTAGGCAGAAGGTCAGACAAAATGATCACTATGGTTCCTTCTGGCCTTTATATCTATGAAAACAAAAGTTATAGGAAATTACAAACATTAAAAGAGTTTGATTAAAGTTGGAGAATGAAGGAATTAAAAGGTAGGAAATATCAGAATTAAAGTTGCAGCCATAATTCTGCTGTTTCATGATGACCTGAATTTAATTTCATTATGACATGCTATTTTATTTCCATAGGATCCCTCTTTGTTCAGCGCTGTTTGTCCTGCGAACTGTTGAGTATATCCGGATAGTATACTAAAAGTTGGCTGATGAACACCTGCTGCCTTCAACACTGAATTGGCCCCATTTATAGAGACTGTGGCAGGGACTGCGGGAAGAAAAAGGATAGTCTTATGTTTAATGCTGTGCCCCAGACTCTAGTGTGTTGCTGGGCAAATAACTTAAAGCACGATTTCAAAGAAAGCCAGTCATTGTGCTCCACATTTTCTGAGTGCCCAACTTGAGGAAATGGAGGCCTGTGTTTCAGAAATAGCACTGAGCATTCATGGCTGTTGCTATAATCAATGGGAGTTATGGATACTCAGAACATCTGGTAATAAGGCAGTATGGAATTCCTCCAGTGCAGGAACTGAGGCTGTGGTGCTTCAGTGTAGACACTACCTATGCCAGGGGGAGGGATTCACCTGTCTGTGTAGGTAACCCAACTCCCTGAGGGGTGGGAGCTAGATCAACAGAATAATTCTTTCATCAGCCTTGTGCTGTCTATACTGGGGATTAGAGCTGCATAATTATTCAGATATTTTAGGGCTCATGCACGTATAAGAAATGTAGAAAGGGTATTGTGGTTTTTAACTGTGTTGTTTGCTGGGAAGTGGTGGTGGTTAGGTAAAGACTGGGTACTGATATAGGACCAAAATTCAGTTTGGTTGTAGAACCTAAATTATACATTTCCAAACTTGCAAAAAATATTTTTTGCTACTTTAACTTTGCCATAGAATGTCTCGTCTATCAACTGTCCGCTGACCTTTAACTTTTTTAGTATTTTTTTAGTATTACTTTTTTTCTTTTACTGGTACCCTCAGAACACCCATTTAAGAGAGTGCGTGCATGTGTGCATGCGTGCTTGTGTGTGTGTGTTTATTTTGGGAAGAAGCTTGGAATTGTGTTAACTTTTTATAAAGGTGTTTAGGAAGACTGCTATTACCATTGTTTTGTGAAACTATTATCTTCTAAATATATGAACATATTACTTTCTATACTAACATATCTTTTTCTCTCAAAAAAATCAGATGATACTTCTGTGTAAGATTAATATATAATTGGTACACTAAAAATCATGTTGAATAATTATAGTTCAGTTACTGTCAAATTGGGAGAAAGCATCAATGACATACCACAGAAGTCCTTTCTGGGTCCCATGCTTCAGAAAACTTTCATTAGTAATTTGGGGGATAGAGTGGAGAGTGTGGCAATCAACTCTGTCCATGTTACAAAGCTGAGAGAAATTGCAAATACGTGAGGAGAGCTAAAATATAGCTTTCTTGATAAATTGGAGAAATAGATTAAAATCAATTGAGATTCAAAAAAGACACTTGTTATACAGTTCATGTAGAAATGATAAAATACATGAATATGAAATGAGAGACTTGTCCGAGTAGTTGTTCCTCAGATTTCGGAGTTTAATAGGAAATTTTTAAATAAATCAATAGTACACCAATTACTCTGCAGCCTTCCACCTCACCTTCCTCCAAAGATTGCAAATGTTATATTCAGATTATATTAAACGAAATGTTATATCTAAAGTAAGCACAGAAATTATTTGCTCCCTTTAGCACTAGTTAGGTCTTAATTTGGCTGCAGCATATTTTTTTGAGAGAGCTAAATTTTAAAAAAAGATGTAGTTTGGAGAATTCAGAGGAGAGAAATTTTAAAATGTGAATAAAGTTTTTCAATATAAGACCAAAAGTGATCAAACATTCATATTCTCTGAAGAAAAGCCTAAAATCACGTCTGCACTGGTGGTGGAATTTGGCAGCAGTCGACCGGAGTTGAGCAAGCAATGCAGAGTAGCTTGTGTAACTCCCATTGACTTTGTTACTTCACTTCTATGTGTCGTCTTCACTGTGCTGCTCTGATGGAAAATGCGTTCCTGTCAATAAAGCGCTATGCCACCTGCAGCGATGGTTTTATTAGATCGACTTCCAAATCGATTGAGAATGTCTTTACTGACTGCTCAGTCTATCTGAATGCATTGATCTGACAACAGTCAATTTGCCGTCATCAGTGAAGATGTATTGAAAAAGAGATGTGACTCCTAAATAAACTACATAAAGAAAACCTTAAGTTTGCAGTGCTTACGTGCTTGAAAGTTAGGAAAACTTCAGAATTAAGGTGGTGGCTGTGTGTAGTATCCTAGTTTTTAAAGAAATCACTGGAAAAGAAATTCGTTGTGGCCCTTTCCCTTCTGCATTTGGCTCAAGCAACTTTCTCATCTACGGTGCCCGAGTCTAATGGAGAATGGGGATGGTCATGGGCTATGCCTACACAGTGAATGTACACTGTGTCGGTGCTCCTCAGAACCTGGGTCAGCAGACTTAGGCTCGTAGTCTGGTGGCCAAAAAAAATGCTGTGTAGGTATTCAGGCTTGGGCTCTGAAGTCCATCTTTCCTTCCTTGGCTTCAGAGCCTGAGCCCTGAGGTTGAACATCTATACAGCTATTTTTACCATCTTAGCAGTAGTCTAAGTGTGTTGCCCCAGGCTTGGAGACTCATTGCTGCAGGCTGCATAGATGTACCTAGGAAGCACAGGAGACAGTCTCCATGTTTGAAGTTCAAGTACCCAGACCTGACGGAGACCTCATCAGTTAAGTGCTGCCGCTGAAGAAAAAACAAAGCTTTCCCTTCAAGTGAGGTTCTTGGGGGTGATCCCTTTCAGGGGGCATGTACCCCCCCGTGCCTGTCAAGTGGAGCACCCCTAAAGGAAACATCTATGAGAACTTCCGTTACAGCACACAACGAGTAACCTCTTCTTTGCCTGAGGCTGGAGCAATAACAGTGTGGAATCTTTGAGAAAAAATTTGCTTAAAATCTAAATATGGACTGAGCATGTGTGAACTATGATTTTTTTCCAAAGACGTATCAATTGGCTAAGTAAGCGATTTTGAGAGGTTTGCTAAAGATGCATCCCTGGCACAAAGGCCACCTCCTTGCCAAATTTCAAGTCCCTGCTCTAAAGCATGGCGATGGTGTTACAATATTTAATGAGAAGGTCACCGGGATATTTTTTCAGATGGTCAAATGTATTTTTTCCCTTGTCTTTGGAAATAGTTGTACAATTTTGATACTTAATCTTGTATGTCTTTTTGAAAGGTAGTTTACCCAGAATGGAAAATTTCAATCCAAAGGGGTGAAATTTGGTAAAGTAATAAGCAACTGAAAACAGGGTTTTATAATGGCAAGTGCTGGGCAACCTTTACAATAGATTGATATTGTTACATTCATGTGGAAGGATTAGTTATCACTAGCCAATGAGGACAAAGATAACGGTCTTTAGTTGCTTCAAGAAAAACATACTTCAAATGTTAGAAATTTTTATTTTTTGTAAGTTATAGAAAAGAACAGAACAGGCTAGTTAAGGGAGTTGTGGCATCACCATCTTTAACAATTGTTATAGCTAGACTAAATGCCAATCTTGACAATGATTAAGGGATAACAAAATCGGTAATAGCTTGAGGTACTATTAATGGACTAGAATGAGCTACTATAGATCCCTTGTGACTTGTATGATTCTGTAAGCATTATTTAGAAATGAGAATATCTTTAGCTTCAGTTATTATTTTTAAGACTGTATTGACATAATTTAGGTAGAATAAGATAGAGATATTCTGCTGCCCGAGTTCCTATGTATCTTCCACACATGGGTAACCATGTTGCTCCTCAGATCAGAGATATGTAGCAAATGGTGTCCACTGGTTTGATCTTTCTCTTGTGCTCGGAACTAAGGTCATAAAGGCCAATAATTCTCTAATTCCTTCTTACTACAGCATGGCCTGAGTTGAAATCCTCTGTGCCGGAAATGATCTTCCTTTACTTTCAGAACTTGTGAATATATATATTGTCAATATTTTTAATACCTTAGTCCTAGTACTTTTTAGTATTTTATAGTCTAGTTTGTCTAGCTTCTACCTAATTTGGGATGCCTCTCCCCATGAAGAAGGATTATTCCCAGAGTCCTGAGGCTTAAGGACTGTATTTCCTGCCCACATTCCTTTTCCATTAGTGATAAACACAAGTGCTGCCTTTACTGCTTCTGAGAAGCTCCCATCACAGCTGAGTGCAGCATTTGTTCCTCCTTGAACCCACTAGAGAAGAGAATCTATTCTGCAGAAACATCTCATGGAGATTGCCATGAGACTCCAGTTAGATCCATGCCATGGAGACGCCACATACAGTGACATCAGACTGTGAGCAGCACCCCTCTGAGCATGAGCATTGGAGCAGACACCAAAAATGTTAAGCGTAGGAAACCCTTTCTCAAGAGGACAGCATAAGGACAGATACTTTTTCTTACAGCTAGATCTTCACAAGAATCCCTCCCTGTCTTGGTTCAAGTTAGTTGATTCCTCATCATGGGAGGTCCATCGCCTGGATGACTGTCTCCTAAAAGGCAGATTGAGCCAGGAATTCCATTTGATGACCCTATTTGTACTCCCCCTTCTGTCATCATTGGGGATCTGTGTAAACAAAGAAAAGTCCACTTTCACTCCCATGAAAATTATAGACTTCATAGGAGTGACCCTCAGTGAAAGTCTACTTTTCTGAGGTCAGCTTGCAGACCATGAATAGCATGATAAACATAAGTCACCCTCAGATCAGAATCGAGATCTGTATTTTTCTGTGAGGCCACATGTACATACATAGCTCTATTTGCCAGGCTTCATTTCTGTTTCCTGAAAGCCTGCTTCTGGTCTTTTTACTCACCTAGTAGCAGCAACGTGAATACTAAGGTAACAGTACCTCACAAGGTCAGAGTTTCTCTTGGATTCAGCTGGAACAAGGGAGTCCCTTTCTTTCCATGCACTTATGAGACAACTGTAATCACAGACTCATCCATTGCAGGACAGTCACACTGCGTAAAATATGTTGTTTTGTAGAGCTCAGGACAGACCATAGAATCTTAGGGTTGGAAGGGACGTCATGAGGTCATCTAGTCGAAGCCCCTGCTAAAAGCAGGACCACTCCCACTAAATCATCCCAGCCATGGTTTTGTCTAACCTTAAATATTTCCAAAGATGGAGATTCCACCAGTTCCCTAGGTAACCCATTCCAATGCTTCACCACCCTCCTAGTGAAAAAGCTTTTCCTAATATCCAACCTTGACCTCCCCATCTGCAACTTGAAACTATTGCTCCTTGTTCTGTCCTCTGTTACTCCTGAGAACAGCCTAGCTCCCTCCTCTATGGAGCATCCCTTCAAGTAGTTGAAGGTTGCTATCAAATCCCCCCAGTCTTCTCTTCTGTGAACTAAACAGGCCTAGTTCCTTCATTCTCTCCTCATAAGTCATGTGCCCCAGCCCCCTAATCATTTTTGTTGCCCTCCGCTGGACTCTTCCTAATTTGTCCACATCCTTTCTGTAGTGGGGAGCCCAAAACTGGACACAGTATTCCAGATGTGGCCTTACCAGTGCCAAATAGAGGGAAATAATCATATCCCTTGGTCTGCTGGCAACACTCCTACTGATGCAGCCTAATATGCCATTACCCTTTTTGGCAATAAGAGCACACTGTTGACTCAGATCCAGCTTCCCATCCACCATAACCCCCAGGTCCTTTTCTACAGTGGCATGCAATATATTCCATCCCTTTATAAAAGTCCATTGAACATCTAGATAATGTCAGATAACAGGACAGCACTCTTTTATATAAACAAACCACATGGAGCAAAATCTTTTCTTTCTATAGAGACAGTGAATTTATGGAACTGGTGCATCAGGAACCACATCACACACTGAGCAATATGCCTGTCACGTGCTCAGAACTCTCTGGCAGATACTCTCATCTGGCACTTCTCCACAGGTCATGAGTGGGAAATACACAACTTATCTTGCATGAAATCTTCTTCCAACAGCTAACATCTTCTTGGGTCCTTTTTGCTTCCCGGACAATCAGGAAATTCAGTCTGTGCTGCTCCAGAACAGAATTAGACTGAGACCCCAAGGGTGATTTGCACCTATCCTCCTTGCCTATCGCAGGTTCTACAAAAAATTTGTTGTGACAGGGCAAGGGATCATTTTTCTCTCACCTAATTGGCCTATATGGTTTTGTTTTCTGGGCCGTCTATAAATGTCAGTCCATCTTTCCATCAATATCCAACCCTTTCTGGATTTGTTAACTCAGAAGAATGCCAGGATCAGACGTACCAACCACAACCTTTTCCACCATGCAGCCTGGTATTTGAATGCATGTCAGTCAAAAGTTGCATTCTCAGAGGTTGTCCAAACTCTCTTAAGTCACAGTAGGAAAGTATCCACCAGAAAATCCTCTCTAACTGATTAAAGGAGTTTTCTACCTGAACAACAGAAACAGTGATCCTCAGAGTCGGGAGGTATTCTTGTTTAATATTTTCTCCTGTCCTGCAAGATGTCAGGACTTCCCATTGGCTTGCGGTGGCTCATGTGTCAGCAATCAGTGCCTTCCATCCTCTGGCAGAAGGCTACTTTCTTTACTCATGCAACAATTAAAATTCCTGAAGTGCTTATACTGCACATTTGTGAGGCAACTACCTCGAGCTCTAGCCATACCTTTAAGAAGCTCTGCACCTTACTCCAGACCTCTTCTGCAGTTGCAGCTGAGGGGAAGCAGTATTATAGATATCCATACCAACAGCATCCTCGCACCTCTTCTCCAACCCCCTGCCCTGCACCATTTGAACACTATACAAGTCACTCACCTGTGGAATCCACAGAGTGATCAGTATGCAAAGAGGAAATGGAGGTTTTGGAGGTTAATTGAGATCTGTGATCCCTATCTGTTTTCCACTACCTGTCCTCCTTCCCCTCTGCTTTAGATCTTGTCTGATTTGTAGGACCAGGAGAAATTGGAGAGGCATTGACCCATACTGTGCTTAATGCCCTTGGTTCAGAGCATGGAAGAGAGTAACTGTGCAGGTGAGGACCGAGAGGCACTGTTTGCTCCAAATCTTCAGACTCAGTTGTATGAAGTGTACACATACCCATGTGCAGAATACATATGGGTACCACTCATCTTGAAGAATCTCCACTTGATAAATAAGTATCATTTAATACTTGGTGAGCCAACAATTTATGTTCTTACTTTGTGTATTGGGGTGGCTATATTTATTGCCAGAGGAGACATATGGCTTGCTTCATGCTTTAGAAACTACAATGTTTGGAATTAACTACCTGATGGAATATGCTTTTGTATGTTAACTTGTAATTATATTATTAATCTTTGATTATTTTTTTTGTTTCAGATTTTGATGCATACGAAGGAGATGGTGCAGAAGGTAATGCTGAGCATTTTCTTTATACAACAACCATTAAATAGCACATCCGGTGAAATATTTTTATTCAAGGAAAATTGTAACCCAGACAGACTTGAAATCACTTCTTGGAATGCTTAGTTTACAAATGTAATCCTTCCTAATGGATTATAGGGTTTTCTTTTCCCTTTAATCCAGTTGTGGTCTAGGCCCTGCTTGAAACTTGTAAGAGGGTGTTTCAAGCAAATTAGCAACAGTGCTAATTAGAATTTACTCACAGACCTCTTACTTTCTATATTCTAGTTTTTCACTAGGATTTTGGGGCTTCTTTTTGTTCTGGTATATGGTGATTATATACTATTTGTAATTTAATATGGATTTTTTTTTAACTGCACTGACCTCTTCCTCCATTAAAGACATCACGGTGAGATCCCACTAGGTTTGTAGCTAATCTTGACTACCTGGGTAAAAATAATGGTGACAGTTTCCTTCTTTCAGCTCTACCTTGTCAGGAAATTATGCTCATCTTCAATTCTTGTGATTTTTGACGTGGGTGTAATTTACTATTGTGTTATGGTAAGCTTTTTCCTCTGAGGAGGCAGGCTGACGTGTTTTGCACAAGAAGGAGTTTCTGTGTTCATCCCCAGATACAGCTGAACAGTAGTTCAGTCTGGAGATGCAAAACATGTTGTATGCTGTAGTTAGATCTTTCTCCTCTTTCCTCACCACCCTCTGGAAAATACATTCTCTGTCAAGGCTACTTGCCAATATAAGGACTAAACAAAAATAGAAAGAGTCTCAGGTCTGGTTTATATTTTCCAGCACATTTGGTGCAGTCGAATGGATTTATGCAAGCTATGGAGAGTAGCTTGCATAATTTATGTCGACTTCCTAATGTCCGTTCTGGACGCTATTTCCCCTATTCTGAGGCAATCCGTACCCATCAGTGCAGCACTCTGCTTTTGGTGGAGGTGGCTTTATTAAATTTGACTTCCAGATCCATTCAATTGATTGATTCAATTCTGCTCCGTTGATCCAGATAAATCGATCTGATGGTGGTGACTTTGCTGCCGTCAGTGGTGTTAAAGAATATATTAAGTGGAAAAATGTACAACTGAAAAAGTCTGTCTCATTTTTTTCTTTTAATGTTTACTTAGTTGTCTTATGCTTCATTTCCCCCCTTTGAATACACACACGTGTATACACATATATTAACATATACACATTTTAATGAAACCTAAACTTTTAAATAAAATCCTGCTTTGCATTATTTACATATTTTATTGTTAAACCAGTAATGTATTATATAAACATTTTGATCAAATTTTGAAAATGCAATAGAATGCAATATAGAGTTAGGTTGTTTTGTAATTCTCAGCTTGTTTTATTTAGATGAACCTTGAGGTGATTTATGGCGATACAGATTCCATTATGATAAATACAAATAGCACCAACCTAGAGGAGGTGTTCAAGCTGGGGAATAAGGTAAGGGCATTTCTGAAGGAAAAAATATATTTCTCACAAATTTTATGTGTGTTACAAGAATGTGTGTGAGAGAGGAACATCATACACAAGTTTAGTCAGAAAAGGTTTGGGTGATCTGCATGTGTCATAGGTTGCAGGGTGGTAAGAGAAAAGAGGGAAGTTTATCTTTTGCCCAATAAAAGGATGGCAACTTACCTCAAATTTTTGTAGTCAAGTGAGATGGGGGTCTCGCACGCACGCACGCAACCACAGAACACCATGTGGGCTGGCTCATTCTGATCCTCCAATATCCATAAATAGTATTTCTTCTGAATCCCCACCCCACTTGTCCAGGAATGCAAGGTATTTTTCACTGTAGCACAATAGCCACCTTCTACCTGGAGTTAGACTTTTTATTTCTGTTCCTAGTCAATGGCTTCAGTGGCTTCTGTTTTCATTCCTTTTGCTCCCTCTGGCTTTAAAGTTCTCTCTGATCAGGCAGACGTTGCCTGGTTTTGAGTTAAAAAATGGGCTGAGGGGTCCTGTAACTATGAGGACCCCTTTTATGATCCCTAAGAGTCTGTACTGCTCAACACACCAAATTATAAATCCCTGAAAAACATGCTCCATGCTGGAAATAGTCATAACCTTAACTGCAGTGGTAGTTAATCGGTACCACTGTACTGAAAACTTTTGTCCAATTCGTAAAATCCAGCATGAGTGCTCTATTGTTGAGAGTAATGTGTGTCCATAATTACTGAGATGCTGCATTAGTTTAATGGTGATACATTCACAGATTAAAACTGAAGTGAACAAGCTGTACAAATTGTTGGAGATTGATATTGATGGGGTCTTTAAGTCCCTGCTACTGTTAAAGAAGAAGAAATATGCTGCTCTGACTGTGGAGCCAACAGGAGATGGGAATTATGTTACCAAACAGGAACTGAAAGGATTGGACATAGTCCGAAGAGACTGGTGTGACCTTGCAAAAGAAACTGGAAAGTGAGTTTTGCTTTTAATATTGACTTCCTTTTTCTCTCATACTGTCATACTGTACCGCTCTTGAAAAATGCACCATCACGATTAACATGTGAACTGCTAGATGTTGCTAGTGAAATGATCAGATTGGCTGTGGCAGTCAACTGGTGAGTTTTTCACCTTCCTCTTCAGCAAGGGATACTGTTCACTTGCTGGGATTACTTGGATATATTTCGATCAATTTCCTGCTATTGCAGTGACCTGGGGCATTGGTGCACCTCAGACTCCACTATTCTTCTCTTGTGACACACAATAAGGGTGCGTCTACACTAGTAAATTAAGTCGACTTAAGCATGCTTAAGTCGACTTAATTTACTCTGCGTCCACACTGGCATTTCCTTAAGTCAACTTAAGCTGCTGCTTAAGTCGACTTAAGGAAATTCAAAGTCAACTTTATAACACCTCGTATAAAGTCGACTTTGAAGCTTAAGTTGACTTTTTAAGTCGGCTTAAGCAGTGTGGATGCCCTAAATCGACTTAGGGCACGGGGGAAGGGAGCTTCCTTCTAGCTGGGACCACTCAGGTCCCGGCAAGAAGGGACCGCGGGGTTCCCTTCTCCCTGGGACCGCTCAGGTCCTGGCAAGAAGGAAGTCCCGTGGTCCTGGCAAGAAGGAAGTCACGTGCTTCCTTCTCCCCGGGACCCGCGCTCCAGCTGCTCAGCGTGGTCCCGGACAGAAGGAAGCCTCACGCTCCCTCCTAGCCGGGACCGC